>JADRCD010237312.1:0-25119 GCA_019843815.1 Montemys delectorum | reverse complement strand
GATTACTTTCTTGCTTCTTCTAGGGTGTAGTTTTGCTCCTTATGTTGATATTTTCCATCTATTATCCTTTGTAGGGCTGGATTTGTGGAAAGATATTGTGTAAATTTTGTTTTGTCATAGAATATCTTGTTTTCTCCATCTATGGTAATTGAGAGTTTTGCTGGGTATAGTAGCCTGGGCTGGCATTTGTGTTCTTGTAGGGTCTGTATGACATCTGCCCAGGATCTTCTAGCTTTCATAGTCTCTGGTGAGAAGTCTGGTGTAATTCTGATAGGCCTGCCTTTATATGTTACTTGCCTTTTTTCCCTTACTGCTTTTAAAAATCTTTCTTTGTTTAGTGCATTTGATGTTTTTATCATTATGTGACGGGAGGAATTTCTTTTCTGGTCTAGTCTATTTGGAGTTCTGTAGGCTTCTTGTATGTTCATGGACATTTCTTTCTGTAGGTTACGGAAGATTCTTCTACAATTTTGTTAAAGATATTTACTGGCCCATTACATTGGGAGTCTTCACTCTCTTCTATACCTATTATCCTTAGGTTTGGTCTTCTCATTGCATCCTGGATTTCCTGGATGTTGTGGGTTAGGAGCTTTTTGCTTTGTGCATTTTCTTTGACTGTTGTGTCAATGTTTTCTATTGTGTCTTCTGCCCTGAGATTCTCTCTTCTATCTCTTGTATTCTGTTGGTGATGCTTGCATCTATGGCTCCTGACTTCTTTCCAAGGTTTTCTCTCTCCAGAGTTGTCTCTCTTTGTGCTTTCTTAATTGTTTCTATTTCCATTTTTAGATTCTGGATGGTTTTGCTTATTTCCTTCACCTGTTTGATTGTGTTTTCCTGTAGTTCTTTAAGGGATTTTTGTGTTTCCTCTTTAAGAGCTTCTAGCTCTTTACCTGTATTCTCCTGTATTTCTTTGAGGGTGCTATTTATGTCTTTCTTAAGGTCCTGTATCATCGTCATGATAAGTGATTTTATATCTGAATCTTGCGTTTCCGGTGTGATGGTGTGTACAGGACTAGCTATGGTGGGAGAATTGGGTTCTGATCATGCCAAGTGACCTTGGTTTGTGTTGTTTATTTTCTTACCCTTGCCCCCTGCCATCTGGTTATCTCTAGGGCTACCTGCCCTTGCTAATTCTGACTGGAGTCAGTCCTTCCTGTGATCCTAGTTGTATCAGAACTCCTCAGACTCAGGCAGTCTCTTTGGACCTGTGATTTTGGGATCCTGTGACCTTGGGCTTGTTAGAGCACCTGGGAGTGCAGCAGCTTCCTCTGAATGTTGTGGGACTGGCTGCAGAGCTTGTGCCCAAGGTCCGCTCAGGACACCAGGCCACAGAGACTGGAAGGAACCCCAGTCCCGTCTTTCTAAAACTCCTAAATGATGTCAGTAGCTGGGGAACAATGGGCTGAACAAGGATCCAGGAAAGGCATTCTCTGTCCAAATAAAGCCCTGTCTAGTTAAAGCAGAAGTAGCCTTTGAGCCCTTGCAAGCACCCCAGTGAGACCACTTATTGTGTGGCTCTCAGGGAGTAGATTAGTAGGAACTCGGGTAGGAGGCCTTCAGTGTTGTCACCTTCAAGTCAGCAGCTGAACCTGATGTACTTGGTTAAGTTCTAGTACCTTGCCCCGACCTTTAAAGAAATCAGTTGTATTAACTAGTGATAGTTTAACTAGTGTGAGATTTTTTTTATTTGTGGGCTATTAAAGCTCAAAAGGGCAAGAGTGACTAGGATCCACATCCCTGGTTTTCATGTGAGAATATTGCCAAAGACAGCCACAGGGCCATTTTTTTTTTCCTGGGAATTTTAAGCTGTAGCACCCATCTTAAATGCTCTAATTTTGAAACTGTGAGAATGACTTTATGTGATTACAGTTTTAGCATATTTTCATGCATTTATGTATTATTTGGTCCTCGAGAATTAGTAGAGTTTAAAAATACATTATTTTCGTTTTATATGTGTGAGTATTTTACCTATGTATATGTGTGTAAACCATGTATGTACCTGCCAGAGGTCAGAATGCTTACCCATGCGATACATGGCAGATAAATCTATACTAAGAAATTAAAATATGGTCTCAAAAAAGTACAGTCATCTGAATCCTGACCTAAAATAAATAGGAACCACATTTAAATTGTTCAGGGTAAGAACCTCTGCTATCGGAAGCGCCTTCCGTGCCCTCACCATGCACATGTACACAGAAGGTTATCTGCCAAATAAAAAGGTGTATGTCCTTGATTCTGGTTATTATTATGCAGCACAACTTACTTTTAACGTGATCTGTCAGCATGTATGAGCTTAGTGGCCAGAGCCCTGACTCCCAAAGCCGATTTGAATTCTAACACCTCTGATTCTTTTGGGGGTGACATTTCTGGCTTTTCCTTTTAGTACATTACATGAAGCCAAACACGGTAGTTGCCGCCCAGAGCTGTCAAGTGATTGAAGTGTGACAGGGTCCTGTCTCAGGAATGTTGGAGCATGGGGACACACATGACCTTTGACAAGTACATTCACACTCTGTTGTCTGAAGTAATAATCAATGGGAGGATGGATAGCTGCAAGAACCTATTTTCTGCTCACTGTTGTCTGTGGCAGTAAAGACTGAGAAACACTTCTACCCTGAAGATGATTCTCAAAAAACAATTCCCCAAGTGCCAGGCCTGATTCAGTTTATCCAGGAATCATTTGTTCTATAATGTGATTCCCTCCTTTATGAAAAAAAGGGAAAAGAGACGGAATCAGTGAACTATCACCATTGCTACATCATCTCATTTTCTTCTTATTGTAATCAGCCTCTGAAAGAGAGATGAAGCAAGGAGTTTTTATCTGCAACACTCAAGATCCAGCACCAAACTGTAGTGACTGAGACCACAAAGGCAGAGGCTAGCAGGTCTCTATGAGTTTGAAGTCACAGTGGTCTTCATAGAGGTCTCCTAGCCAGCCAGGATTTCCAGGATAAGATACCATTACAATACATCTCACACACACACACACACACACACATCAAAGCACACATCAAAGCACACATAGCCCTAGCCCCTACCTTCACAATAAATCCAAGGAGACAGAGACCAGCCTTGTAATGTTACATACCAAGGGACATGGTTAGAAAAACAAAAACATGAACAAACAAACAAACAAACCCGAACTGTTTTTTAGACTCAGCCATATTTGTCAGATATCAAATCTAATTGTCTCCTCTGAGCATTTGCCACAAAGTGAGAGCAGTCTTTATCCGAAGGAACTGAATGCTAAATACACTTCTTTGTGACTGAAACTGATGCAGGTAAACAAAAGCTCTGACTCTCTGGAGTCAATGCGGCATGCAAGGTCAAATATGATAACTCAAACCACAGACCCAGAGGTTGTACCGTTCATGCTGGAGCACCAGGCCTTTATAACAGTTGTCAGCTTTCAGTATTCTGCATTATTGGCAACTAATGGAGTGTTTGTCTTATCAGCCAGCTTTTTAAACACACATTAAGTTAAAGTTTACTTGCAGCTGTTACAGACAGAACAAGTGTTCTCAAGTTTCCCTCCGTCCACATACGAGGGAAGAACATATTCATGCATCTATGTGTAATGTTGTATCTCCCCCTTTAAAAGTAAGCTGCTTCTTTTTGTTTTTCAAAAGAACAAACACTATTTCCCATAGACATTTCTATTTTTCTTCCTTAAAGACTTATGTTTAGTAACAAATCCCAGCCCACCCTTGTAATCCAAATCCTATTTGGTCCTGCAGTGAAGTCAAATATGGGATCCTGACATCAATTTGTTGCCATGGAAATAATTGAGATGTCAGTGCTTCTGCATTATGACTGTACACAGGAGCAGATGGGCTGACAAGGGGGAAATCTTTGCAAGCATCTCCCTAATAATTAGCTACAGTGTGAGGTACTGTTCTAAATTCACATTATTATAACAATGTGAATAAGATCCATCTAAACACCACAGAATGAAAGCAATTCGAACAACAGAATATCTTTATTCTTTATTTCTTTTTCTGTGTTTCTTTACTTAGTATATCACTTTGGAGACGGCGCAAAAATATATAGCCAAGTTGCGAATAAGTCATATTTAACAAAACAAACTTTATGTCACACAGAAAACTAGATGGCCATGTCTCCTAGGTGGAGACAGCCTTTGGGCTGCCCTGTGAGGAACAGCGGCATTTTCTGGGCTAGTATACAGTTAATGACTTGCAATAAATTTTGGCTACAAAAAAATGTTTTCTAGATGTTTGCCTCTTTCCTATGAATCTGCCCCAGAAAAATGAGACCTTTCATTTGGTAAAGACCAAAACTATTTCCAGGATCCACACCGTCTGTGACCGTATCTTTAGACTATGTCAAGTCGTGATGTCGTAATAGTCAATGAGAGCTCTTATTAGTTTACTTAGGTTAAAATATGTCAGGAGAGTTTATAGATATGTAGATGTGTGCATGAATGCAAATAGATCCCCCATGTCAAGAGGGCTAATGCTGTCATTCTCTTGATTTTCATGAGGTACTCTCATTGGAGCCTTTTACTCTACCTCCCACAGTGACCCTTTTTTATCCAAACATGAAAATGTTGTTCTTCCCCACAGTGGGCTAATTGCACCATCTGTTTAGCCACAGTGCTGTTAATGTTAACTCCTTAGCACTCCTACATGCGCTGCGCTTAAACACCTTACACTGTCAAAAGTACAAGTCGTAAAAAATGCAAGGGAATTAGTCTCCCAGTTGGCACTCAAAGCTTTCTGCATCGGATCTATACAATGGCCAGTGCAGAGCCTTGACTGTTTGGGCATCTCTCCATCCATCTTGATCCTAACAGTGCAAATTTCAACATGAGCAGTAACCATGGTGAGCAAGTCAGTCTCTCTGTACAAGAGGTAAAGGTTGGGAAATGGACAGCTGTTTGAGAAGGAGGGTAAAATCAGGAAAAAGAAGACCAGAGAAGAGTCAACCATCAGACAAGCCCTGCTTATCCCAGAAGTAGTAAACCAGCTCATTTTCTTTATTAGAAAATAAACTTAAAAAAAAATCCAAATCTCTTCATAGATCATAGGTACTTAATCAGCGTAGGTTGTGGTGACATTGAATCAGTTTTTGGCACATTTGGTATTGGAAGTTGAGGCAAGAGAGGATCTCACTATAGTCTCCAAGAAGGAATAGTAGGTTTCAAAGCTGTGTTCAAGTTTAGAGGACCAGAAAGTTGGCATGAGGCTAAGAAGAAAATGAGTGTACTCAGTGACAAGAATTTATAATGAGATTTCATTTGAGCAAATATACCAGTTCCAGATTCACTTAATTTCTTCTTTTTCTGTGTAGCTTAATAACATTGCAATAAAAGCTTGCTAATTTAGGTGAGTTGTAGGCAACACCTGTCTGAATTAATTGAAAGTCTGAATTATAGAACAATTTTATAGAAATTAAGTTTTATTATTTTTCTGATATGTATAATTAGCTTATCAATTAGAGGTTGGAAAAATTAAGTCTCTGAGTTATTTACTTAGGATAGTTTGTCTTATATCAGTACCCTCTTCATCTTGTTTATGCTATTAATTTGTTTTGAAATGATTTAATATTTTCTACTCAGAGTCTCTTTGCAAATGGTTTACATGTATCTAGTGCTACGTTTAACCTTTGCAAAAGTCCTTGTGTTTTAGATCAGGCAGTTTCATGTAGAAGGTAAATAACTAATTCATTTCCTTCCAGAAAAGTCAGGGTAGCCATCATTTTAACTCAAACCCACATCTTTTGAATTAATTATCCCAAATCCCTTGTTTGAGGGTGTTAGTCCCTTTATTAAGAATGCTTTCATGACTTACACATTTCCCAAATCATTCATATCAAATATCATTGTACGAGGATTAGCTTTCAAGGTATGGTTTTTCTGGGGGCATCAACATTTAGTTTGTGGCATGAGTAGAAGTCCGTTTCTTTCCCTTCCTTCCCTCTCCTTTCCTTCCTTCTTTCTTTCATCCAGATATATATTTTAAAATAGAAATGTATTTATTGTAGATCTTAGTTGTTTTTATTTTTTGAAGCATTGTTTTTTTCTGTAGCAAAGGCTGCCTGCAAACCTGTATGTAGTATAGCCTGGCATTGACCTAGTGTTTCTGCCTCAGCATTGTGAATGGAGGGATTATATTAAGGTACCAAGATAGATGCTGGGACATGGGTCCACATACACTAAGGTACTAAGATAGATGCTGGGCCATAGGACTACATACACTAAGGTACCAAGATAAATGCTGGGCCATGCTCCCTAAGTTTTTGGCACTCATTTAACATCCTTCATTGAGTTGATGTTGTAATTCTAATTTATTCTATTTGGATTAAAGGATTCCCAAGTGGAGATAAAGTATTGATCCTGTTAGTTTTATGCAAATATGGATAAAACATAGTAAGACAAAACAAATAATTCATTGTATTAGTTTTCCATTGCTGTGATAAAACATGTGACTAAAAGCCAGTTAAAGGGGAAAAAAAAAGTTTATTTTGGTTTATGGTTGCAGAGGGATAGAAGTAATAGATGACATGTGGCAGGACAGGCTGCTGGCTTGCTCACATTTCCATCCATAAACAAGAGAAAGAGAAGAGAGAGTGGGAAGAGGAGTGAGCCAATAAATCCTAGAGGTAGCTCCACCAGGAACATACATCTTCCAGGAAGGTTCCACATCAAAAAGGTTCTATAACCTTCCCAAACAGAACCACTAACTGGGACCAAGTGTTCAAATACATGAGCCTCAGGGAGACCGTTCTCAAACAACCCACCAAGCCCATGTCTGCTCCACTCGGATTGGGTACATTGCATTTGTTTTTCTTGTGTGGATTTTTTTTTTTCTATTTCTATTCTGATTTAAAGGAATGAGATGACCAATTTTTAAAGAAGGGGTGTGTGTGTGTGTGTGTGTGTGTGTGTGTGTGTGTGTGTGTATTTGCAGTGCAGGTACTTGTGGAGGACAGAAGACGGCATTAGATGCTTTGAAGCTAGAGTTGCAGATTGGAAGAACAATAGTGTTCTTAATCCCTGAGTCTTTTTTCCAGCCTCTGAAGTGACCATCCTACTCTTTAGTCTCTGCTATGAGAAAATGGACATTTGTACAGTTCTATTGAGGACCAGGATGATGGCTTTTGAGTAGTTCATTCTGACTAGCATTTTCCATTGCTGTGGTGGTCAGAACTCTGTTTATTCACACTGTGGTATCATCTAATCATTGAGTTTGCACGCTAGTAGCCATAAGCTGTTTTTATGTCTGAGGATACAGGTTCAAGGAAATGGAGTTCTCACTGTGATGCACGGGACTTTGACCTAGAGCTCAGCTGGTGTGCAGCTCTTTATTTTTAAGCATGTCATGATGAATAAACAGAGGAAACATTACTAGGAATTAACAATAATTTAAACAGTAGCCCTCTTGGGAACACAATCTAAGGCTGTTTTCCAGCTTAAACCAGAGATTCCATATGGCAGTGAACAACATGAACTTTTAGTGATGAGGCCCGCTTAACGCTAAGTGTCAGGATTTGTCACTTCTCTATCTTCTGCGTTTCATGTTTCAGTCTTTCCCTAGTGATAGGCAGGGAAGGAATCTATTGTCTAGTCACTAATCATGGTCAGTGTATTTTTCAGTAGATGTTGCTCATTATTTGGGGATGAGCACTGAGGAAGAGAGCTTGCTGTACATTTTATTCTTTTATGGTTTTGCCTCATTATAATCATAGAATTTGAAGTTAAGAAAAATAGATCTGGATTTTCTTTCTAATGATTTAAGCTTATGTATTATAGGGACATATTCATAACTTGTCAGAGGTTTTCAAATTTTTAAGTTTATAAAGACAATACAATGTTGTCTTAGTCAGGGTTTCTATTCCTGCACAAACATCATGACCAAGAAGCAAGTTGGGGAGGAAAGGGTTTATTCAGCTTACTTCCACATTGCTGTTGATCACCAGAGGAAGTCAGGACTGGAACTCAAGCAGGTCAGGAAGCAGGAGCTGATGCAGAGGCCATGGAGGGATGTTCCTTACTGGCTTGCTTCCCAGTAAGGAACATCAACATCAACAACAACAACAACAACAACAACAACAAACAGACCCTTTTCTTCCCTATTTTAAACTAACATCACTGAAAATAGTTCCTTAAAAACAACAAAAAATTCAAATCTCTAATACTTAGCTTATCAGAGATCACTTTTCTCTTTGATAATATGTATTTGGTTGAAAATAACATATAGTTATATATTTCCACAGAGATACGCAATCAGAAAGGATATCTCCTAATAAGCCTACTAAAAAATTGTAGATGACTTTCTTTGACACTGTGCCAGAACTCCAGGTCTAATCTCTTAAGAGTTTTAATTAAAGGTATGAAATTTTATCACTAAGCACCTTGTTTTGTTATACTGGTGTTTTTCACAATTTGGGTGGGTCTTTAGTAGGGGTATAATTTGTAACTTTATTCATTGGTCAGTTGGAAAATTCTGGCTCATAATCAAGGCTCATCCTGCTTCCATGCTTCTAAACTGTTTATACAATTCATTATGGACCACATAACTTTACAGAGACTTTAAGGATTAGAAGGTCATCGTGCCATGAGTAGTGGATAAAAGTTTTCAAGAGACTATTTTTTTGCTTAAAGCTCAACTTTTATCATCAACAACAAACAGTGGTTGTTCTCCAGCTTGAGAGTTGAACTCATTTCATCAGAAAACGATGGCCCTTTGGGATACAGTTTGTCATCAGTCATTCACTTGGGAGAACACTGTTTCATGCAAACAGTGGCTAACAATCTTTTCTTTGAGGTCATCTTTCCAACTGTGGCGATAGGAATGAGAAATAGCCTCCATAGCTCAAGCATTTGGATGTTCTGGTCTCCGCGTGGTACCTCAGTTAGGCTGAATTCAAAGCCTTTCTGAGGTGTAGCCTTGCTGGAGGAAGTACCTTACAGGAGGTGGGTTTTGCAAGTTTATAGCTGTCCCCTCCTGCCAGTTCCCTTTTTGGAGTTTGTGGTTGAAGGCTTATAACTCAGCTTCCTCTCTAGCCGCTTGCTGCTTTTATGGACTGTCCCTTTGCAACTGTCAGCCCAAAGAAACTCGTCCTTCTGTAGACTGCCTTGTTTTATCACGATAACCTAACAGGAACTAATGCACCATCTCATCCGCTAACACAAAAGATCAAGGCTCATGATTTTACAGAATGAATTTTACGGTTTTGTCAAAGACATTCCAAAATGAAAGATTCATTTTATTGACTGGCTGCACATCAGTGAGAAGTAAAGCTGATGACTGTATAATTTGGTGTCCATTTTGATTCATGTGCCTGGTGTCAGCTGTTTTGTCACCAGGATGGCACCAGCAACCAAAGAGATTACCTGTGTGGGAGTATCATTCCTTAGTAGTTTTGAGTGCACAGAACTTCCAGAAGGGCTCTTAGGGGCACATTTTTCATACATTTTGTTCAGAGAGTTAGTTACCATGAGCAGAGAAAAATTTCCAGTATGTATTTTTGAAAGTCAAAAATTTTCCCTTGCATTCAAATAAATGGTTCTGTTAATTGGCTCATTAACAGCTTGGAAAAATTAAATTGCTATTACAGAGAAGAGGATAATTTGTTTTTAATTCTCAAGTAAATTAAGTACAATAACACTTCACAGCACATTTTTTTAAAGAGTGATCTCACTCTTCATTTTTAGTATGTATCTATCCTCACAGGAAATATGGCTTGAGTTGGTAATGCACTTGTTCTTGCCAGAGAAGCAACCATTTATTTTTTTAGCTTATAAAGTTGTTGGTCTGACTTTTGCACCACCAGTGTTGAGTTTCATACAGTACATGTATGGACAAAAGCAATTTAAGTGTAAATAGATTCGACTTTCTGTCGCAGGGGCCTACTATAAGTACAAGTATTAAGTGTCCCATCCTTTGGTAATTAAAAATGTAATTTTTTATTTAACATTTTGTATGTAATAGCTATATAAGAATTGATTAAAAGATGCACTTAACAGAAAGAAAATTTTTATTCAGAAATCAGAGATCACATCTAATAAACATTCCCAGTATTTCTGCTGCCCTACTCTTTTCATTTTATCCAGGCTTCCTTTTATAGCATGGGGGAGCAACGTTTCATACATAAAGTTGAGCCCTGGGAGGAGTGTCTTTACAGACACAAGTCTAAAGAGTTGTGGCCAATATCCGCTGCATATTTAGACTGGTTCTGCGTATTCCTGTCAAATACCACAGGTGACTAAGCAGAAAGTTCAAATAAAGTAATCCACAGAGTGTGGGCATTAATCACCTTTGTTTAAATGATATAAGCTCACTTAAGTTGACGCAAATGAATAAAACACTTTGGGTATGGCAGTAAAGGCCGCTGCTTTCCATAGCACTGGCTTAGACTGAGGTCTTGTGCCCCGCCTCATGTATGCTTATACGTACCTCTTAGTGTTAAAGTCACCCAATACAGACATCTAAACACATTTTACAAAGCTGACTTCACGAAGGGCAGAAACCTAACATGGCATGGTCCTTGCTACACGGAGAAGGTAAAGCATCTTATTAGAGGGCCCCTTTTAAATACTGTTCCTGACTGGCATTTTTTCACACTTCATTAGTGATTAAACTTTGACTCAAAAATGCTAGTCATAATTTCTTGCCCCATCTCAAATTCCAATATAGGATCTTTGAATATCGAGGGCAATAAGCTAGCATGAGAATGCGTTTATATGCATGAATTATGTATTTCCAGTAGTCATTTAGTAACTAATATGAACCATGCCCAGATGTGCTGAGGACTGAGTTTATGGGGAAGAGAAGTTCTTCCCAGTATAACAGAAGAACATCTAAATGGTAGAAAAAGTGTTGGGGTCTATAATAGGATATGTCCTTAGGCCTTGGCCAGAAATCAACCCTAGTGCATGTTCTCTCTCTCTCTCTCTCTCTCTCTCTCTCTCTCTCTCTCTCTCTCTCTGTTTGTGTTTGCCTCTGTCTCTTTCTGTGGGTGTTAATGTGTGTGTGTGTGTATGTGTGTGTCTGACACACACACACACACACACACACACACACAGAGAGAGAGAGAGAGAGAGAGAGAGAGAGAGGCAGAACTCAAGCATCTACTCAAAAAGCCCAGAGAAGTGTTTTGAGTAGCAGGTGGCTCACTAGAATTTTATATACTCAAAATGCCTTAGTAATTGTAAACAGCAGTCAATCACTGATATCATCCCTAGAACTACAGAGTCAAGGTTATTAAAAAAGTAGCAGTTCATGCTGAAATCTAGAAAGATCGATGAAGTTTCAATAGCAGCGATTGTGCGGTATCCTGGACATGAATGCAGTGTTTAGAAGGTGAGATATACAATGGGGCACGTCAGTGGCTGGTGGTCCTTGTGGTCCTTCAGGCCGTGTGTAGCAGCATTACTTCCGCGCTTGCTGCAGCACAGAGAGAGATGTTTCCAAATCATGGAATCCTTTCTTTAACTTGTTTGCAGCTAATAGGTCTAATCCACAGACACCCCTTACTTTCATGCTGTAGATGTTTTCTATCACAGAGGAGCTTGACGTTGAGTTTGCAGGCTGGAGAATGGCCTAGGTTTTTGACTGCCTAAAGCATACCTAATGTGTTAATCCTGGTTCAAATCCTACTGCTAATTAGCTCTTGGGTCTCTGGATAGGTTATATAAGATTTCCCAACCTGACTTTCTTAATGCTATAACTTAGATATAACGATCGTAGCTGACTCCTTGGGCACTTGTGAACACTTAATGAGATGATCTATGCAAAGTGCTTAGCCTGGTGCTGGTATAGTAGTTATTATTTTCTCTTACAGCAACTAATTAAATGCTATAGTTATTGTGCTTAAGAAGGGTGCATATTATACTGACAAACAGGTGACTATTCAAGTAGGCATGCTGTACTATACAGTTTGTTTATATATATATATATATGTATGTGTATATGTATGTATGTATGCATACACATAAACACACACACACACACACACACACACACACACACACCTTGAGACAAGATAGGTGTGTGTGGTAGTGTTCTCCTTTCAGGTGGACAGAGGCAGGCAGATCTTGTGAGCTCAAAGTGAGCCTTGTCTCCATGGTGAATTGGTGGCCACTCAGGGTTACGCATTGAGACCCTGTCTCATACACAAAACAAACAAGGGCGAGTGGTCCTTAGGTTTCTCTCCTGTTAGCTTTAGATATTCTAAAGAGTAGAAAGCCCCCTAAGATTGCAGTTGATGGCAAAGGCTTTTGTTCAAAAGCCGTTTTGCGTGTTTTTTGTACTGTTTTCTCAGCTTTATTTGCAAGCTGGAGCAGGTATTAAAGATGAAGTGTTCTGGTGGGAGCCAGAGCCCAGGGCGCTTGAAGCCTTGCTAATTTTCAACCTTGTAATTTAGTTAAATTGAAACATAACTGCATTTAGATGAATGGGTTGCTAGTTTTCCTTCGCAAAGCAAACATGCCAACCTTTCATTATAGTCTGTGCTGGGGCTTCTGTGCTGTTCAGGTCTGCTCGCTTACACCACTTGACAAGGAACACGACTGCAGAGTCTCTAGTTTGAAAAAAAAAGAAAAAGATTTAAAACAGTGAAGGATGCTTTGGGTAACGGACTTTGGTCATTTTTTATTTTGAGGTGAGGGTGGGAGAGAGATTCCAGAGAGCAGTCTTGTTGTGTAGAGAGCTTTATTCTTGGCTCATGCTTTTTCGAAGCTGGGAGTGAATGGGGAGGGGGGAATGACACAGTAGGTCCAATTACATATACAGTTTATCTTCATTTGGGATCCATGACTTCTATTAAATTTAATTACTTCCCCCGTGGCTTCCATTAAATTTAATTAATTTCCCCTGCAGCTGGTGTGGCAGAGGTGCTGCTGCTAAATGAAGGTGATTGCTAATTGACGGAGTTTTCCTGAAAGGTTTTACTCTTCCTCCTGTTGATCTGGAAATCCCTCCACCAGCCTGACACCTCACAATGGAGTGAGGGGTTGCTGGTTCGGTAGAGAACTCTGGACTGCTTTGTGGGGAGGGTGCCATCCTCCAGTTACTCGGTGTGTTGGCGGGGAGGGCGGCGGAGAGCCAAGAAACCTGGTCCAGTCTTAACCTAGACAAGACGGGACCTGTTAGGCCTACCTACTTGCAGAGGTGCTTGGCAGCTCGAGCAAAGCTAATTGCTGCTCCACTCCAAAGGCACAGAGAAAGAAGCAAGTGTATATTTTAATCCAACCAAGCAGTCGCTGGTTCAGGGGCTTCTTCACCATTGGCAATTACTGGTAACATAGATGACTTTATTTGGCCTGCAGTACCACGAGGATAAGATAAATACATTATTTATATCTGAAGGTGAAAAATTTCACAGCCTTATTAAAAAAGTCAAAACACTATCGCTACATACCGGTTGTCCTTACTCTGTATCTAAAAGTTGAGGCAAATTTAGAACAAGTGTATGTGCATTTAATCTGCAGGTATTTAGATTGCTTTTATTCCCAGGTTTCCTATTTATTATAAGATGGGACTGTTATTTTTCAGCATCAGTATATTACTAGAAATTATTTATGCATTGTATTACACATGTAAATCTACATGCCACACATGATGTATGCAATTATAGAAACATGTCTTAATATTATGTATCATTACTTTGTACATGTTTATTAGTTAAGCAGGCAGTCCAATGAGGTTTTTAATTTTTTTTTTTTTAAGACACAAAGAGATGGGGCTTAAGGTTTTGTCTTTTCTCTTAATAATTGTATCTGTTTATTCTAACAGCAGTATGTGAATTAAGCCTCCTGGTGTTCGTATAACATATGGTTTTTTGAGGAACATCTGTTGTTCTTTGTGAGAACAATAGATACTCACATGGAATTAAGCCCTTTAAAAAGTTGAGTTTTGCTTTTTTTTTTTTTTTTGTCACAATCTTATTTTCTGTTTCTTCTGTTTCTCACAGCCCCCTGCATACTTCAGACAATTTGACCGTAGCTCATATTAGAAGGTCACTTTTCTCATGGTTTGCTTAGGATTTCTCTAAGTTTGGAGCTTCTATGGTACTCTATCTCTACTCATCACCTGTTATGCTTTGCATAACCCTATCGAGGTTAATGTAATGGATAAGCTCATTTGTTACGTTTAGTTTCTATCTCTACTCATCACCTGTTGAAAGAAAACCGGAGCTTCAATACGGGAATGTTTTAAATAAGAGGCCTTGGTGTAGAATCAGACTTGTTCATTAATATTGTTGGACAAGGGGGGATTAGGGAAAAACAGACCTAGTAGGATTGTTGTAGACGTCAGGTCAGTGTGGTCTGATGTCACCTGGAAAGTAGGAGGAGTTCAGGAACTTCAGCAGAGAGCTGAGTTCCCACCGAACTGGTGGCCTGGATTAATTTATGTGTCTAGAACTGGATTGTGCAGGTTGGCAGCCTGTAGTGGGATTTTAATCCAGCACCGGGGCTACTGTGACTGGAATACAGACATGCCCTCAGCACTTACCTTTGACCCCAAACAGTGAAGGTCAAATTAGTTTATAGAAGGAAGCATTCACATTTGAAATTGATGTCTGAGTGGCAGACAAAGTGATGAATTTGAGAAACATTTGACAGAGAGGACGCACCCAGCTCTCCACAAGAAAGAGGAAAGGGAAGCTGCTTGAGGAAGTTGAGAAGGGAGGAGGCAGTTTTAGCCGGAGACATTTACCGAGATGGGTTGAAAGGAGATCAAGCTAGACACAGGTGGAGACCGAATGAGCCGGAGAGTGAGAAGGAGCCAGGAGATTAGCACATAATGCCAAAATTAATTTGAGGCCAAGCAAAGCAGTTCAGTCACAAACTAAGAGAGAAGCCAGATTGAACTAGCCAGCTTGGAAAGGAATTTTGAGCCAGAACAACGGAGTTGAACCAGCAAGCCAGAGTTCAGAAAGGGTGAACATATTCAGCAGTAAGCCTCAGAGGCTGAAGACACTCTAGACCTGGATAAGATTGTATGGAGTCCAGAAGCTTCCAGGACTAGACCTGGATGAGATTGTACAGAGGCCAGAAGCTTCCAGGACTAAGTCTAGGTTAGCAGACTGAGGAGTAAGCCTCAGATACAACAGTTACATTAGGTGAATAAGAGTCACTTTTTCAGTGGACTTGGTGTCATTTGAGAACAGAGCTTAGTATGGGGATTGGAAACTTGCTGAAGAGCATCTGAGTGAAGACGTGGCCCTTTTCCCACCTTGTTTCCCAGCCATTTTACAGCATTCATTTCTTCATGCCCCTTGTCTGATAGCCATGCCTTATGGACTAACACAGAAACTAGGCAAGTGACCTTTCTTCCTTTATGGTATGATTTCAGTTCAAGCACTGTATTCTGTTGAGTCCATCTGCACATACTTGAAAAACTACCACTTCACTCACCCTCACCATGTTTTAGTTGATGCCACCTAGGTCACTGTCATATTTCAACTGTCTTAGTTAGGGTTTTGCTGATGTGAACAGACCCCATGACCAAGGCAACTCTTACAATGACAACACTTTAATTGGGGCTGGCTTACAGGTTCAGAGGTTCAGTCCATTATCATCAAGGTGGGAGCACGGCAGTATCCAGGCAGACATGGTGCAGGAGGAGCTGAGAGTTCTACGTCTTCATCTGAAGGCTGCTACTGGAAGACTGACTCCCAGGCAGCTAGGATGAAGGTCTTAAAACCTGCACCTACAGTGACACACCTACTCCAACAAGGTCACACCCACCCCAAGGAGGCTACACCTACTAATAGTGCCACTCCCTGGGCATATACAAACCATCACAACTCCCTAGCTCTATTTAACATCTTAGATCTTTTCCCTGAAGAGCTTTTATCTTTGGATTGCAAGCACAACTGTCTTACATTTCATCCTCCTTCTCCTGCTCTTCTGTGTCTCCTTCCTTTGCCGCATCCACCCTTCACCAATCCATTCATTTCTTCCTGTCCCGTGCTCTTTCCTACTTGCCCTCTCAGATATCTTCACCCCTCCCGTCCCTGGGTCCTGGCCACACAGGATGCTGTATATACACTTTTATATTCCAGTAAGCTGTGGTGGTTATTAATAACTTAGACTCAGCTTATTTAAAGGCAGTGACCATGCAATGAGTTTGATTTGCAAGGATGTTTTTCTCTGCCACTATCTTGGTACTTTTCTGTTGGTATAAAAAAATGCCTGAGGGTATTTAAGAGGTTTTCTTGGCTGATGATACTGATTTATGTAAGGATCAAATAGCGTCATATAGCCTTGTGAGTGCCCTGCCCCCCAACATAATTTGACAGAGAAGTGGGAAAGGAAGTAGCCAGTTTAGAAAGGGTCACATTCCTGGCTTATTTCTGTGTTCGGATAACACTTTTTCTAGAATTAATTTGATTCCAAGGAACTACACGAATTCTCCCTGATAGGGACGAACTAAGTCCCTCTTAAAGACCTATCATTTCCTGACCAAGAGCACTGATTACTAACATTACAGTCTATGAACCTTCTGCAAGGTACACATTCAAGTCATTTTGTCCACACTCTTCAAGGGACTGTTTTATTTGGTGTATTTTTATTTTGTTTGTTAAGTTTAGTTTTCTTGTGATGCCGTGGTGTTTCCTACAACTTAGTGATGATGTTAACCTTCGTTGTCAACTTGACACATCTGGGAATGGTAATTACTAGAACAGATTGGCTTGTGGACATGTTTGTGTGCTATTTTGATTGCTGATTATTGGAACCAGCTACCAGAAAGGTAGCTGCATGTGATCCTGGAAGCAAGCCAACAAGCAACATTTCCTTATGGCTCTTGTCTAAGCAACATTTCCTTATGGCTCTTGTCTCATACTTCTGAAGTAAACCCTTTTCTCCCCAAGATGATTTTGGCCATGGTGTTCATCACAAAAGCTGAAAGCAAACTAGAACACTCGATTTTTATTTTAAAGATTACAGCAAATGACTAAAGATACGGTGATGTTCTAATGTAGAGACACATTTAGTAGCCCTCACCAAAAGTATCAGCATTTCATTTCATTTTACAATACAGCTTCATTTTGTTACTCAGTCATTGAAGTTGCCAATTATTATTTAACTGATGCTGTGTTAATACATTTTATAGACTGTATTGCAGCTGGGAAGGTACAAGTCAATCAGTCGACAAATTAAATTTTTCTCTTAATCCTTACATGCACCTGACTCTGCTCATGACACACTAGACTTCCCTGTAGTATGTATGTAAAACAAACAAACAAACAAACAAAAAGAAACAACCCATGCCAAACCCGGCTAAGCACCGGCATCAGTGGTCTCTGTTTCTAGCCTGGTGCGTAGCTTGCTGAGACAGAGACCGAATATTTCTCCCAGCCAACACTTCTCCCACGAATGCTGGCTCTGCCTCTCCAGAGCTCTGAGATCCCTCTCTTGGTCCCCATGGCCAGGCGCTCTCTCCTGCTAGCCTGTAGTTACCTCTTCCCTAGAGCTCTGTCCTTTGACCAATATTCTTGTTCTGAAACCTGGCAAATTCCATTTCAGCTAATGTTCTTTCCCTCCTGCCCACCTAAGTTGCCTCTACTGTAAAACACCAGACAATCTTAGTTTAAAATCAACAGATGACACAAGACAAAGGCTGTTTTTCAGTTGGCATCACTCGGTACTGTTTGGATTTCTCATTGCTAAAAGACTGTTTCAGAACACGTAGGCCAGGCTGACCTGCTTCTTTTCTGTTGATTGTTGTCTAGAGATATGTTCTTACCACACTGCCCAAAGTTTCCTTTCTCATTTCCCATTGTCTGAGACATCCCCACTTTAGGACTAAATTGGATGATTAAGCCTTTTTCAAAACAAAACAAAACAAACAAGGCAAAACTCAAATGCTTTTTCACAGGTTTAAGTGGCTGCCAAATATTCATACTTTTGTTAAGATTTGAATAAACCATTTACAGAAAAGGAAATACAAACTTTCAAGCCCACAAAAAAGTGCTTAATTATTCTTATAATAAAAAAGTACATGTTGAAATGGAAGAGGAATGCCCTGTTCTTCCTTTTGATTGATTTGGCAGTTATCCAGAAATTTGGGACTACTTTGCTAGTAAAGTTGTTGGAGACAGTTTGACGACAAGCTGTTGTAGGAGACAGTTTGACAAGCTGTTGTAGGAGACAGTTTGACAAGCTGTTGTTTGATTAAGGTTCAGTGCGCAGCGTGTAGGGCATGCTGACAACATCCATCTAATATACCACTCTACCAAAAATAACTCCTCCCCCAGGAATGCGTTTGAAATATCTACACACAAAATGTTCATTGCAGCCTTATAATAGCAAAAGATTAAACATTAACTAAATATTTTTCTTTGTATATATATATATATATATACATACATATGTACATATACACACATACATACATATATACAAACATACATATACACATATACGCACATACATGTAAACATACACACATATATACATACACACATACATATACATGCACATAATTACCACTATATTGTTTTTCATTTTATTTGCAATTTTGAAAACATGTTATTTCAAAGATTTGACTTCAGCAAAGTGGTAACCTATGCCACTAATTCTAGTACTTGGAAAGTGGAGGCAGAGGATCCAGGGATTGAAGGTCAATCTCAGGCCACATAGTGGATTGGAGGCTAGTCGGGGCTATAGGAGATCATGTCTCAACAAAAATCATAAAGACGGGTGTTACACTTACCTATATCATAAGGTAGCGTGGGTAATTGCATTGTTATCTTAACAACCTTGTGAGATGTAGGTGGGTTTTGATTGGGAGAGAGGATGAACTAGGCAGGGCTGGAAGGTGGCTTAGCGGTTAGAAGTGCTTGCTGTGTAAGTATAAAGTCTAGCGTGTGGATGCTAACACCCGCACAACAACGGTGCATGCTGTGAACACTGGGAACATCCTGTGGAACCCCAGCTCTGAGCGGGGAGGAGACCAAAGAAGCATCATTGGGGCTTGCTGGCTTCCGGCCTAGTCCAGATTCAGGAAGAGACTCAAACAAATATCTGGAGACTGTTAGAGGAGGATACCTAACAGCCTCTAGCTTTGGAATGGGCACACTGGTACCCACACCCACAGACATGTTTATAAACCCCCCCCCCCCCCCACACACACACACAGATCGATGTCGAAGAAAAGTAAGGGACATTTTTTAAGCCTTTAACTGAGGCAAAGTGCAGCAAACAACCTCCCATGGCCTGCAGCTTTTGGTGATTAAAGAGGAGCCAGGCGGTAGTAGGTTTACAGGAAAACAGGTGATAGTGTTTGCTGTCTAGGAGTCTGGATCGGGTTTGTTTGCTCTGCCAATTAAAGAATTAAAAATCTCAAGCTTAACAGGGAGCATCAGAGAAATCGTAGCAAAAAGAGGAGACAGAATCAGCATTTGCCTGAGGTTAGAGGGATGAGGATGAGGCCATCCAGCTTAGAAGTTCACTGCCTTTATTACCTGGTCGTGTTTCTTCTTTCTAACCTCTATTTCTTTAGTAGGATGCTAAAGGTTAATTTAAGTCACTTTGAAATGTAGTCTACAATCTCCTAATGCTGAGTGAAGCCACAGATAGTCTGATGCACCCCAAACTCATTTTGCAGGGCTTTGTGGGAATTGGATTTTGAATCGGATCAAAACACAAGTAACACAAGTAACAGTGAAGCATCTTACACACCACGGATCTTCAATTGCACACTTTCAGCACTTTGCTAATTCTGGAAGTTTGGAGCTGTTTTTAAAACCTTATTTCAATTTTCAGCCAACTGGCTCTCAAGCTGTTGGGAGATTAGAGAAGGTGTGCAAGCGTTTGCAGGTCCTGGATCCTGTCATTCATGAGCTTTACTCTTTGTCATGTGACCCACAGTTCTCCCAAGTTTGAGTTACCCTCATATATGGAAGGTGACTGCTTCAGATCATATCTATGTTAGTAGCTCTATATTTCCTGCATCCATCCACGCACCCATCATGCATGCATGCACGCATCCATCCACCCACTTATTCAAAATACGCAGTTATTTGCTACCATATAGACACAAGTATTTGGCTCTGAAGATTCAGTAGTGAGCTATAACAAGTTACTGCTTTCACTACCGTACATTACACGTCACCTATATATATAGGTATCTCTGCTTTTTCTGTTTATACATGTGTCTCATTTTCATTGTTGAGTAGAAGAGGAAGGGGAAAATTAGCCACTTTTCAACCATTAAAGTTTTCACTCTTTAAGCTTTTCCTCCCCTAACTATGCAATTCTCTGGGTAAAGTAGTTTGGTCATGTGTTAACATTTTGATTTAAGACATTTCCCCATTTTTTTAAAAGAGCAGTCCTTGGATTACTGTAAAGTACTTTGTGAGCACATAAAAGTGTGTGTCTAGTATTAGAAAAGAAGCATTGTGTCATGGAAAAACTAGCTGTGGAGTTAGTGTTGGAATCCTGATTCATGGCTACTTAATAAGTACATGGTATTAACAATGCGAAAGTTTTTTTTTTTTTTTTTTTTCATTTAGTTTCAGTAGAGCAAAGCAAAAGTTGCCTTCCCCAGTTCCTCCAGTTAGAGTTATTTGTTATGTGCTTAGCACCCTGGGAGCTCTGTAAATGCTCATTATCATGTGGAGATTTATTGAGAATGAAGTGGTTGGAAAGTGTTTATGTGGTGGCACCTGTATTTGGCCACATGTTCAGGTTTCAGTCTGGAAGTCCGAACTCCTCTGTGTTAACAGTGTAACTGGAATCCAGGGCACCCCAGCTCGCTCTTTCTATGCTTTTGTAAGGTGACCCTGCATTGCATTTCAGGTGGATAACAGCTCTTTGATTTGATCCCTAAAGCAAAGGAGGTGAGATGAAGCAGGTGAAGAGAGCTAGAAGTAGTTAGTTGGACAGAAGTGGAGAGATGAATGCTTCCTGGCTCTCTCTTCTCCATTCCCTGCCTGTGGCAAGCAGCCAGCTGTTTCCTTAATCCAAACTTCTGTGTGCCCTGGCAGTGATAAAGCACATTCTTAGAGAAATCCCTGCTGGCAATTGCATTTCAAAGAAGAAACTTAGAGTTGAAGAATCACTATGGTTTGAGAGTGTCACTGTGTGCATAAGAGTCTAGAAGTCTGAGAAGCCAGCGATTGGTGTCCATTCAAAAGTGATCAGTCAAAGCCTCACTAGTGAGCAGGGATGCAAAGACCTGAGGATAGGGGTGGGGTGTGGTTGTCATTCACACAGGGCTGTCCTTCAGAGATTGATGTAGGAGTTTGGCTTTGAGAAGCATCCTGAACAACACAGTCTAGGAAAACCATTGATGTGTAAGAGTAGTCCCACCTTCTGGTCCGTGTACAGGGCTGTGCACTTTAATTTTTCCTTACTTGTTGTTCGGATCCATTTGCGGCACTGTAGCCCTGGATACTGATTTTCTTCCTCCGCGTGGAGCATCCCGGTCTGCTCTTCAGGGTGCTTCTGGCAGTTCTCCACGGGCAGGCATCCCTGTCACCTCATCCCAGTCATTCCTGGAAGCAAGACCACCTTGAGTTTTACTGTTTTCTCTGTCTTGATGATGCCTGAAGTTTTGGGTCGTTAAATACATCCATGTGTTTTTATTTATTATGGTAACAAGACTTAACCATAGGAAGTCGATGAATTTTTTAAGTGTGTGGTAAGAAGTTTCTAAGTGCCCACAATGCTGTAAAGCAGATGCCGGAATCTTCTCCACCTGGCATGTATGAAGTGAGCACTGAAGAACCATCCTGTGTCAGCCCTCTCTTTACATGCTCGGAGCATGCTTGCAGCCAGCATTCTGCCTTCTTCTTGTTCGAGGTAGTGGGGCCATTTTGGATCACTGACGAGTGGGATCTTGAGAGTGCCACGAGGACAAACCCAAACACTGATTGGGTTTTGGCCTCGTTCCTTCCTGTTTCAGATCTGGAAAAGTTGTCTTGGCTTCCTATAAAGTGTGAGGCTAAAATATAATCATGAAAGAATGCAGGTAAGGTTCCCAGCATATCATTTCAGGTAGGGAACTCACTCCTGTCCTTAGCTGTTATTGTTTAGCTGCCAGTGTACCTTTTCAATAAGTGACATAAATAATCTCATTTGACAACATTGGTGTCAGCACATACCTAAAGCACGCTTTAAAAAAGAGTGGCTTCTGAAAAGTAGCTTTTTATTCAATTTTTAAAGTAAAAGAAAACACTGAAGGTTCTGTTTAGAAACTTCTCAGAGTTTTCTGCCACACAAGGATCTCTCTCTCTTTTTTTTTTTTAAATCTTTGGCAGGCTAGAGATATATGTAACAGATTATTCACGCAGACCATCACGCTGGTTTACTTGTTAGTATCATAACAAGTTGCTTCCTTCTTTTTCAGTTTCAATATATAAAATTTAAACTATACCTTAACATAATAGTATTAAAATTTGAATTTAAAACCTATCACTACTTTGGGAACTATTCTGGGAAATTTATGATTTTTTTTATCATAATAGTTAAAAAAAAGTTTTAGAAAGGCCCAAACAACAATATGTAAATACTCTATTCAAATAATCAAAGAGGGTGTGTGTATTTTATATCATTTGCCTTTTTCTCTGTGTAGCCTTGGCTGTCCTGGAACTCACTCCATAGACCAGACTAGCCTTGAACTCAGAAATCCCCCCCTGCCTCGCAAGTGGACTAAAGGCGTGCGCCACCACCGCCCCATCATTTGCCATTTTCTTATTGACTTTCCAAAACGTCTAAAAGGCTCAATCTTGGTGTATGTGTATGTGTGAGTTTGTGTGTGCGCGTGTGTGTGTGTGTGTGTGTGTGCCTGTCTGTCTGTCTGTCTGTCTGTCTGTCTATGTGATCCTCTCCCAACTCTCTTACTGCAGCCAGTTTACTTGAAGCGTAGCCACTCAGTTACCTCAGATTGTTTATCCCCAGTGTGGATATTTGAAAGTTTATTTGAAAGCTTAGTTTTTATTAGAACATCTCTGATAACCAGGGAACACACAATGCTTTCATTGGCATTTTTTTGGCCAGCAGTTTTTCTGAGAAGGTTTGTTTAGCTTCACACCCAGGGTGTGTGTGTGTGTGTGTGTGTGTGTGTGTGTGTGTCTGTTATGATCTCTCCCTGAGGGCTGAGTTCCTTCACAGACAGTATGCTTACTCCCTTAACTTTGTTCATAAACTCCCAGACTCCTCCCTGTAGCGCAGCCTCTAATGGCTGTCTGGCACTTCTTTCAAGTTAACAGATAAGGATCTACTCCAAAAATTGGTGGGTAGCAAGAGTGGAGAAAACTCCCCTTTGAGCACTTCTCAGATGATTTTAGACTGACCTTTGCCCAGCTTCCTCTTCGATACTGTAACATGAACTCAGATATAAACTGCTGGGTTTGTTGAGATTAACTTGATGTCTTGATAAGTTTTTTTTTTAAATCAATTAGAATAAAGGTCCATACTGTTACTAATAGGGGAGTGGTGTTCCTCAAGCCAAGCTACTTCGTCTTGAAACAATAACAGCAGCTAGTTTAATTGCACATATGTATGACACACAGCAGTAGACACTGTAAGGATACAGCTGGAAAGCCAAGCTTTTAAACATTTCAAGTTGTCAAATCGGCGTAAACAACTCCAGATCCAATGTGGAAGAATCTCATGCAGTTGTTTTCTTGATCTTTGTCATTAAGCAGAAGATTGGGGAGGCTTCCACAGGAGGCCTTAAATTCTTTCCTGATGGTGAAACCATTGTCTCTTCATGTTTATTTTGGAATAATCCCAGCATGAGTGAGGTTACTAAGTAGTCCTTTAACTCCCACTTATAATGTGTTTCTAAAGCGTGTGGGTTTCATTCATTGAGTTCTGTGAGTGCCAGGCATGTTTCCAAGGTGCAGGGACAGTTCTCATTCTGAGTCCTGTAGGGAGTCAATGAATTGAGATACCAGGATGCCAAGAATTTTGATCAAGGCCATCTAGCTTTAGGCTGTTTTCTCTGCTCTCTTAATTCAAAAACAACAAAAAGCTGAAATGGAGGTTCAGGGGTATCTAGTTATACACTAGTATCAGTCATTTGGAATGAACTTAAAAACCAAAATTGTAGAGAAGTCCCTTGTATGGGATTGTGTGTCCATGGCTGGATGGCTCAGGAGAAAAAGCAACAATCATAATATTGTTCTCAGAGACTAGGATTGTTAGTCCATCCACCCACCTCCCCAGTGTGCAAATGGATTTTCTAGGAACAACATAATGTTTTTGCTTCAGTTTACCCAGGTTCCTTTGTGGGTAAGTTTGTCATCTGTCTACAAAGCTAATTTTACTCCTTTAGTTCTGTCCCATTAAGAAATGTCTTAGGGTTTTATTGTGAAGAGACACCACTGACCAAGGCAACTCTTATAAAGGCAAGCATTTCCTTGGTGCTGGCATCCAGTGTCCTTATCATCATGGCAGGAAGTATGGCAGAGTGCAGGCAGGCATGGTGCATGGTGCTAGACAAGGAGCTGAGGGTTCTCCATCTTGACCTGCAGACATCAAATGGAGACTGTGTGTCACACTGGGTGAAGCTTGAGCATAGAAGACCTCAAAGCCCACCTCCACAGTGACATACTTCTTCCAACAAGGCCGTACTGGCTTCAACAAGTTCACAACTCCTAATATTGCCATTTCCTATGAGCTAAGTGTGTCCAAACATGTGATTCCGTGAGGGCCACCACACAGAGATTAGGAGAGTTTATTGGTCACCAGGCTAATGGTTATTAGGACCAAGTGGTAACCTAAGGGGCCTCCAGTTTGAAATGGGGACAAGTTTTGTATCAGACAGTTTCAAACAGAACCATCATACATTCTTCATATGGCTCGGGGATTTGTTCCTGTGATCTTTCTGCTCTCATCATCTTTCATGGTATTTCTTCCAAGGATATCAAAATTGTAAGTAGCAAAAAATGCCACGGGAATTGAATAACTAAAGAATGAAGGTTTAAAAATCTTTAAAGAGGCATTAAACCAGAATACAATAAACTATAGTTACAAAATCAGGATACAAATATAATTGGGCCGAGCGGTGGTGGTGCATGCCTTTAATCCCAGCACTTGGGAGACAGAGGCAGGCAGATTTCTGAGTTTGAGGCCAGCCTGGTCTGCAGAGTGAGTTCCAGGACAACCAGGACTATACAGAGAAACCCTGTCTCAAC
>JADRCD010237311.1:0-32860 GCA_019843815.1 Montemys delectorum | reverse complement strand
TTTTTTTTTTAAATCTGGCTATATAAACCAAGTTAGAGAAAAAGATTCCACAGGGGGGAAAACATAGAAGTAACAATCTTTCTTTAATATGTAAAAAGCTCTTACTAATCAATCATGAGACAAAATAGCCCAATTCAAAACTAGCCAAGGGTTGTGTCAAAGAAATCCCAGTGAATAATAAACAGGGTTAGATGTTTGACTTTAATTAAAATACCAGAAATGAAAGTAATGAAAAGATGTTATAATCGTTGAAATTTAAAATTCCGCTTCTCAGGATTCATTCTACACACCTTGCCAAGTACAGAGACGTCTACAGAAGGATGTGTGTAATTAACTTTGTTCACAATAGCTCCAAACAACAGTGAAAACAGCACAGATTTTAAAAAAATCCAAGAAGACGGAGTGTTAATGAGGGCTTGTCAGGATCAATGTCATAGCATTTGGACACAGAAGCACACAACAACATCTCCAGGCAAGCACTGCAAATGCAGCCCTTTGAATCATGCTAAAACAACTGTCAGAAGACACAGTCTCTAAACTGACATAATTAACTGCGACTTAGGTTTTAACACATTTTCCTACCTGAACAAGATTTAATATAAATATCTGCATGAACTAAAGAGAGCTCTGACTTGATCTGTCCCGATTATTCCCACTCATTAGCACTTACCGAGAGCTCTGCACACTATTAGGCTCTGTTCGACATTCTGAGAGACTAGCCTCATGCAGCAAGCTTGCTAGTGAGTACTGCTCTGTGAATGGGAGCCAGCTACCCAACCAGAATGGCTAGCTATACAGAGGAAGACTACTGTGAGAGGACTTCCCTTAGGGTCAATGTGCTGTGATTTCTGTTAACCAATAGGCATAGTCAATTTGCTGAGATATAGCTTCTCTGGAAAACCCCCATCAGTTAAAAGTTTGGAGAAAAGTGCTAGGGTACACAGACTACGACAGAGAATAACAATGTTCTCAGGGCAAGTTTTGCTGAAAATTAAAGGTCCACCTTATACCTTACATGTGAGGTAACTATACCTCACATAACTTGTTTGCAGGTCCCATGAAAAATTTAACAGGGAATTAAATCAATGCCCTTTATTTAAAACTCCTATATCTGCACCAATTTTTTAAAGCAATCTTTGGGTTGTAAGCATGGTTTGGATGTGTTTATCAATCCCAGATGTACCGACTGTAGGAAGATTATAGCCTAATTAAAACCCTGGCAGGGTCAGTAATGTTCGTATGCTAGATGTTTCTATGGAGTGTCACTTGGGTACAATCAATTAAAATGCACCGCAAATTGTTAAATGCAAAAACCCAAACCAAGAGGCCTGTTGTCGCATGGAGGGCCCTCGCATGCATTAAGAGGTTAATTTATATTTTGTTCTGATGCATGCATATAAAAGTGATATTTATATCAGGTATTCATAGCTTCCTTAGATGATTGATATCAATTTCTCTTCATAATATGACCAGCAAATAAAACACACGGCGGTTCTAATATAAAGAAATAACATGTGACAGGAGTCCCTAAAACATTTCTATTTTGGACCTCACAAGCTAAATTGCTTTTGCTGGCCCTTCCACCTCTCAGCATGGTTGACAGACAAATTGATCGAAACATTGGAAAATAATATGCTTGCGAAATTTCTCTGGGTGAGTTTCCAGTCTTTTGAATTTTTCATACAAGAACAAAATGAAAGATTGCCTCCTTGATTTTCCCTCCATTATGCGGCCCCATCTTATAGTACAGGAGCATACAATACTTCAAACAGCAGCCAGACGTTGTAAACAAAACGTGTAACATTTTTCATAAAACACCCCAGCCCTGGGAAGTTAAGAGAGTGGGAGCAGGCATCTCTGCCCTGAAGATTATGTGGTTCAATTACAATGAATTCATACATTTGAAGTTGCCTTAGGGCTTCTCATTAGACTTAGGGGTGTTTATTACAGGAAGTACTGTGTGCATCGTTTAAGAAGAAAGGAGGCTGGGTGATTTGATTAGAAATGTTGACAGTTGAGGTGTGTAAAGAATCTGTCATTTACTCCCATTCTCCAACTTCAGTATTTGGAACCTTCATTTTTCATGACCTCTTTGCAGACCCCTTTGAACCGCAGATGTTGGGGTGGTGGAAGTGGCGGGGGGTGGAGTGTAGAAACTTTCTGCTGCACACCGTGGCTGCTGATGGTTGGCCCTGACTTCCAGTTGCTACTCTGGGCTATACTGAGACTAAGCACTTCACAAGGAAAAAATATTTTAAAAGATTTAAATTCCTTTTCACCCCCTAGATCCTAATGGTGTTTGGCCATATAGGACCAAGAACTCAGAAATAATTGAAGCCCTCCAGAGTTACCCATGTGGGGTGTGCCCGCCTTGAACCCTTGACTCCCGTGTGGTCCTTCCTCAGCTACCCTGGCCCTCAGGCTCTTACAGATTTTAAAATTAATAGCCGTGGTACCAGAGGATAGGCAGACTCCTCATACATTTAAATCTATACCTCATGAAAAGTCTTATTAACTAAATTTTTTCCTCAATACTTGCAGGTCAAGAATCGATGAATAGTCAATTTTTTTCAGTCAAAATTAAACAAATCATAAAAAATGGCATAATTCTCAGTACTGCAGATTAGATTTTGTGTGAAATATCTGCCAGATATGAAAAACAGAAGTCATTTCGCTACACTAAAATAATTTTCGAAGCAGTACTTTTACTCTAACTCATCAGCTTTACCAGTCCTGGTGAGCTCACTCCAGTATTTCACAGTAACTTGTGCCGCAATGTCAACTCGGCACCACTCACAGGCTAGAACACATACAAAGTCTCACCCAATCATACAGAGCAGCATCACATCCTTTAGTGCCACTCATCGTTGAGTTTTGGGCTAGTTGAACTGTGATTATTGGTGACAAGAAGATCAATGGTGGTCTTCTAATGAGGCATCTATGGGCTGAGCAGAAAGGGGAGGTGTGTCCATGGGGCTACAAATAAGTTGGTGAGGAAGACAGAGGTGTCAGCACAAACTCTAGAGTCTGCACACCGCTACAGAGTATGCTGCGGTCAGAAGCCAAGAAGTGGATTCCAGACAAAACCATAGGGGAACCACACCTTTGTGGGAATGCTCTGCTGCCTTTGAAAGCAGAAATCACACCCTTCACACCCTACAGGGCAACAGTCCCTTCAGGAAGGAGACACTTGTGTCTGTTAAGACCAGATAGCCAGGGCACTAACCTGTCTGTAAAGGCACTGCCCCACCAGGACTCATTGGACACAGTCTGAAAATATGTCTCCATCTTCAAGTCCATCCTCTCCGCATCCCTCCACTGTCATATGAAGTGAAGGGCTATTTCATGCATGTGTCTGTTACCCAGCATGGCATGGGAATTGTATCCAATACATTGGTTCTCTCATAGAAAGAGGGGTGGTCATCATAGAACCATTGTTCATCTGGTAAAAAGCAAAGGAGAGTGAGGATTATCATAGAGCCAGCAATGGCAGGAATTTAGTATGCCAAGAAGAATGAGCATCATGTCTAGTTTCAGAAAATCAGTGACTCCAGAAAGTTAAAAATGTTTAAGAAAGACAGTGAATCCTGAGAGCTGGTGTGTTCTGGGCTCGTCCTCAGCCAACCACTGGCTAATCTCAAACAAGAAAATGATGACAACCATCGTCACTGCCACTCCCTTGGTATCAAGAGACTCTTCAGGCATTTATAAGTCAGATGGATCACACACACTCAGGTTTGAACATACAAGGGCTGTGCAAGGGCCAACTTCAGCAGAGGAGGAAGCTACAGTCTAAGCTACACAATTGATGGAACTTGGCAGAAATAGCCATGGGATGACAGAGTTGGACCCTCACTTCTCTCAGCTCAATGTCAGGCCAATCTCTTGCCTCATGAGGTCAAATGCTAGAAGATATCACCAAAACCTCCAAGTAATGGGACATAAAAGCTAAATGTGAAAGGTGCCCTTTAAGGCACTACTCATATTTTATGATGAAAGGAAGAAGTAGACCATTTTGAAAGCCAAGACCCCAGGGCACTTACTCTGGTCCACAGTATGAGGAGAGTTGGTTGAAATGGCTTAATCTTAAGAGAGCTGGTATACTGTCACACTGTAACAAGGAGAGCCATGGACACTGACGCAAGGAGTTAGACCCTTCCAGGTTTGGGGCAGCTGCAGGATGGGCTTGTCCTCTGTATTACCTTCCAGAACATTCAGGGCCATAAAAAAACTTTACAAGGGACATGACTTTTTTTTAAGCAATTTACAAGTTTGTCCCCGTGATGGTTGCTACTGATTACCAACTTGATGAACCTCTGGCCATGGCTGTGAGGAAGTTTCTAAATTGGATTAGCTGAGGTGGGAAGACCCATCCTAACAGTGGGTGACTCCACCCCATACACTGGGGTCCTGAGCAAACAAAAAAGAGAATGTAGCATGAGAGCATATTCCTTTCTGCTTCCTGACTGTGGATGCAGTGTGAGTAGCTGCCTAGAGCTCCTGATACCATGTCCTCACCCTCCAAGATACATGGCACTCTCAAACTGTGAGCCAAAAAGATCCCTTCCTTCCTGAGGCTGCTTCTGTGGTGCAAGGACATGAAAGGAATTAATACAGTCACCAATGGCCAGTTTCTACAATGGCCCCCACATACCCCAAGGACATGAAAGGAATTAATACAGTCACCAATGGCCAATTCCTACAATGGCCCCCACATATCCCCCAATCCCCCCAAGAATTTCTTTCTTTGAAAATCATATCGTCAACTTTTGGATCGAGATCAATTTCTTTTTTCTCATTTGGAAAAAAAAAAAAAAAAAAAAAAGAGCATGAAGTCTAGTGAGAGCTCCCTCTGGAAACATCTGATTCATGCCACTCAAATCCCAAGACAGTTGTCCCTGTACAGGGTTCCCTGAATGTGGCTTCCTGACAAGGAAGAATGCCAAGAAAAAGGAGGCTCCATGACATCACCATTGTCCTGTGGTGTAATCTGCTCCCATCAAGGGGGGCACACAGGTTGCATTTCAAAGTTCAAGACTAACATCATAATCATGGTTCACCTTTAAAAAAATATACCATGCCAGGAAAAGATGTGCAAAGCTCAGAGCCCACTGCAGCAAGTACCATTACCCTTTGGGAGATTAACACTGGGCCTCACAATCTAATGTCACAGCTTTAGGTGGCCTCTCCCTTATAAACAGCTGGGGCTGCTCTGCTGGGTCCCTACTTGAGTGGTTCACAATGAGTGGTTTGCATTTAAAGCATAAGCACGTTTCTCTCAATTGTTTATTTCATTGTAACGTGCCTTAAAGTCCAGTAATGTCTAATGTCTTATATAAAAACCACAGTGTGGAACAGTAGCATGCTTAAGTTAGGGGTGACAAATCCAAGAACAGCTCTACAATTTGGCTTCCATATCTCTGAATTGGTATTTCAATGACAGATGTTTGTTGCGGCAAAAACCTCTGTCAGAACAAAATTAGGTGATCTATCATTTTAAGATATGGTCTTCATATACGGTTTACTCGAAGATATCACTTGCCTCAAGCCAATTTTGACCAAGAACATTTTGTGATATGGAAGTGATTTGTATATCATCATTTTTGTGATAAATGTGCCTCTTGAACACAAAATAACCCACCATTCCACAGTATTACAGGGAAAACTCCTAGACCAGTAAATCTGTACTAGCTTTATTGCCACTAAGATACTGAGTCTGGACTCCGCCAGGCTTTTGCCTTGAATAAGGTTGCTACATGCTGCCTTGTGACTGAAGACAGGATTTAATCCCCAAGAAGTGCCTCACTCCTTCTGAGTCTTCCTGGGGAGACAGTTCTTTTGTGTGTGTGTGGGGGGGGGGTGGCTTCTGAGATCACAAATAACCAGTGGCACTTGTTGAAGTATTGGTTACTCTCTGATAGACACATTTCTTAGTCAGCAAAGCCTCTGGCTATCCAGAGATGCCTGAAATCCTGAGTTTGTGATGGAGCTATAATCTGGGGTGGCTAGGAACAGTCATTCCTTTGGGGAAAGATAAGAGGCTAGAAACTGGAGGTGGCTGACCAGGTCTCATGGGCAGGCTGAAGAGCAGAAGATCCAAGGGGTCAAAGGGAGCTGTCATGAAGAGACACCCTGGATTCTGGTACAAAAGGAAGATGGAGCAGGAGAAAGGGACCCTGTTCAGACTCCCACTGCTATAACACCCCAAACGCAATGCTACATGCACAAATGTTAAGCATCCAAGTGGCATGAGTCATCCTATCAATGGAGTAAGCACATATCAGCCCCTCGTGATGCTAAAAGCCTTTCCACAAGCAGCTCTGAACAAAGCCAACATCCCTCCTCTGCTTGTAGAGCCCAAGTTGCCTGGGAAGTCCAGATAAAGAACAAAAATGTTCAGTGGAAGGACAGAGCATGTGGTGACAGAGGCTGTATCCCTTTCCCTGACGTGAAGCCCACCACACTGTGGCTGGCTCTAATTAGTCACTCATTAGACAGGGCATGTACAACTGTTCTGAGTTTCTATCTATGGGCTAAACAGGCTGCCTAAAACCCAGACATAATATACCAAACTACCATTGCATCTCCTGCCTCAACATACACACTGGGTACACACTACAAAAGAGGTACAGAGTGATCATTTCTTCCATTCATAGTACCAACCCGAGCCTGATGTATTATGTGATAAAGCACATTTATGTGCATGTAAGTTTGTGGTGCCTCCTGGATTCACACCACTATAGGAAGAGCTGGGATTTGCAGGGAAGAAAGGACCACAGCTGGCCAGCTCCTCTCAACATTGTCTAAAGAGTCACAAAGGGTTGTAGGTGGGCATGGATAGGTGGGCACTCCTGGCAGCACTATGGTCCCTGAGGCTCCTCCCGACATTCACCATGAGCATTGCCTTGCTGGTGAGATTCTTGCCCTCATGGGGTTGGCTAAGGCTTGTTCATTTGACAGTTGTAGGCTTTCAATATGCAATCTGTGAAGCCCAGAAAGGCCATCATCAAGCATGCCACCTTGTAGTGACCAAGAGAAGTCTCTAAGCCAGTCTGGATTCAAAAGACAGATAAATCAACTCCAGTTCTTGGTGTGCTGCACAAAGACCTAGCAGATGGCCCCAGACTGCCATCCTCAGAAAAGCTTGTGCACAGGCTGACCCTGGTTGGTGTCTGGGCACGTGGACTTGGACAGAGCTCTGACCATTTCCTGACAAGCTTGGCTATCTGCAACTGAGCTGTTTGTATAAGCCATGTAGTTTATATATAGACAGCTGCTTCTCTCCAAGACATCAAAACCACATTTCTATGCCAGGCAGTATCTCAATGAAACCAACCAATAAAAAAATCTGGGTGGTGTGACCATAAGGAGTGTTCTGGTTGGCAACCCTTCGCACATTTCCATAAGTGCTACTACAGAGACCTGGTACCCAACAGAGAATGTTCTAGAAAAATAAAAGCTTGTTGCCACTGTCTCCAACTTCTCCCCATGTGCCTGATCCCTTCGCTAGTTTGGCTCTGCTTTCCTCTTGGTAAAAAAAACCCACAGCCATGGAACCAAGCATATATAAAGCCCAGGAGTCAGTAGAGGTGGGTCTTAAAATCTCCAACATAAATGTGGTAACAATCACATGTCAAAAATGATTTTTTTTTGTAAGTAACAAGACAGGCTCTGTGTGCCACACCTAGCTTCCTGGAATAATAACAGTGCTGCTCGACACAGGGGCTGTCCAGAGAGACAGAGAAGAGGGACTGGAGATGGAAGGCACAGGAAGCAGCCTACAGGAGGGTGGAGCCATGTGCATGGGCCCAGAGAAGAAAGAAGGTCTGTGCTGCAAAGCCAGGCAGCTCCCCCTAGCCCACTAAGGCCTTGTGAGAAAATCAACTGGGTGGTGGCATAGTTACCTTTTCACTGTGGTGACCAAACACTTAGCACAGACAACACACAGGGAGGAAAACTTTGGCTCATAGCTTCAGACTCTTCAGTCTGTGGTTTAATGACCTTATGGCTTCTGGGCCCACAATGAGACACACCATAATAGCCAGGACCATGTGGTGGCAGGGTGCTCATATTATGACAGGATGGGCAGGAAAAGATATATCATCTTTCTAGCAGTGTATGATTGATGTCTCAGAACCAGGACCTGCCTTCCATGGCTCCATCATCTCCCAGGAGTTATTTCTGAACTGAATGTAGAGCCCTCTGGATCCAGTCACTTCTCCAAAAGCTCTTATGAAAGCACACTGCTTATAAAGAGGATCACACCTTCAACACACACTTTTGGCAGGGGCTGAGGAGCCATTCATATTCAAACCATATCAGGCTATAAGCCCAGAAATAGGCCATCTAAGAGGACATTGTACAGAAAGATCTGAGCTGACCCTGAAGAGGGTCTGTGGTGTAAACTGGAAGAGAGGTCAGGGCAGTAGACCCACCTATCGGGAGCCAAAGCACAAGCTGGGGTCACTACAACCTTGCCATACCTAGTCTGGAACACAGCAAAAAAGCACAAAACACTAGGGGATGACATCCTAATACTGCACCCCAAAATGAGCCACTTCAAGTAATACTCAAGTAAAGTTTAAGGAAGGACCTCATATTTGAGGCCAAATTCCAGGGATGTATTCATTGCCCAGAGCTCATTTCTGCACACTGTATTCAATGTTCTTATGATGGAGAAACTATACAGGCTGAGTCAGAATTTATACACCATATCATGTGAGGCACCTGGCATAGGTGCCTGCACATTGTATAATTAGCAATGTGTCTACCTCATCCAAAGGAACAAGAAATTATGGATGGGCCCAACCATTTCTAAATTTCAATATTTTATATTCATTTTCAATATTTTTTTCTCCCAGGCACGAGACAAGAACAGTTGAAGCCTACAGTCGCATATTCATCACTCACCAAGATATATTATAGCCCTCATCAAAAAGGCTGAGGGGTCCACACACCAGCATCACATTTTTCTAACACCCAATGCATATTATTCAAAGTGATGTTTTCATAGCCTTGTAGATCAGTTCAGAGGGTAGATTGTGTCTTTCACTATTTTTTTTACTGTCTTTTACCTGTCAGTAGCTCAAGGTATCCATAATTCTTTAGCTTCCACATGAGGAAGTCACATGACACGGTGGTATGGTTCTGTGTAGTTCTGTTGCTGCCTACTGTTCTCTGCTGGTCCTGGTTTTGGACAGGGCCCATGCAAAGCAGTAGGTTTCCACTGTGCCTGGTTAGCATTTCCTGGTACCTGCTGAGTTCCTGGGAGCACATCTCCAGGGAATGGCAGGTTTACAGGTTGTCTTTCAGTGGGCTTTCTATATTTATGGAAGCACTTTGTTGGAGGGGAACAAGAAGTGACCTTTAGATGAGTGGAGGCCTGTTAAAGGATATATCCTCCACCGTGACCATGTGGATAAGGCCTCAGGTGGGGATGGAAAGAGCCCATACACCGTCATACAGGAGGGCTAGCTCAGTTGTGGGTCTTCAACAGAACAATGTGTGGCTACTGAAGCAAGGCCCTAGATCAGGAGGAAGTACCTCTTCAAACACTGGGAGACAGAGGCCATTAGACTACAGGTCCTCATCCACATCAATCCTTCATTCTTCCAGCACTCAGCCCACCTGTCCACAGCCTGGCTCACCATGGGAAGAGTAGATAAGAGGTTCAGATCTCACCTTCCTCAAGATGCTCCAGATGGACAGAGTGGGAAAGATCTCAGACACTAGGGACTGAGCACATAGACCATCACCACAGCCTGCTCCCAGCAGTCTAAGGACACCTTGTCATAGCCAAGACTGGATCAGAGACCTTGCAAGAACAAGAAGCAACCTGTGACTCAGATTCAATCATGGTCCATGTAGTTTTAATGTTCAGTATATTTAATTGTACTGCAGTACTCCAAGTTACCAATCCATGAATGACAAACTTCCCTCACCAGCACCATGTGACACTTGACCTTGCCTCTGAGGAAGAACGTGAGGCCTGAAAGGAAAGATGGATTTGGGAGGCGTGTACAACAGCATTTGCAAAAACTAACTTCCATTTGCCAAAGCCAACAGCAAATGCCTTATTGTCAATTATAGTAGTAAAGGAGATCCTAAATATATGAACAAAAATAAAACCTATAGGAGGTGGTGGTGCTGAGACCACAATATATGGAAAGTAACTCTCTCCAGAGTATCAATGGTGGGCTGTGTATGTGACTGCAGAGAAGGGAGGCATCTCAAGGCAAGTGCCCTGAGCACCTCCTGCCACATGCAGCACACAGGTAGCTGCTGAGAGTGCCCAGGAGAGTTGCCCTCCACCAAACCCATCACAACCTAATACCCCTCTGTGGGGCAAGTGGACCATGCCACCAGATAGAAGATAATGTTGGTAATGTTGAGCATGCTCAGACCCCAGGGAATCTCAGAATTGAGAATAGCAGGAGTGGAGCCAGCTCCCTGCCAAGCTCCACCTGCTCTGGAACACCTAACCATGACACTCCACTGAGAGGACCATGGCAATCAGTCAGGTAGCATGAAAACCTGGAGTTCTCCATTCGAATGAGGTATCTAGATAGGCTCTGAGTGTTCAGCCAACGAGCTCCCCTTCCTGGGCATTCCTTCCTTCAAAGGGTATTTAATCCCTGCTTCATCCTGAGTAAGGCATACACCATCACATCCACCATCAAATAAAACAGGCTGGACAAGCAAAGACTGTCTCCTTCATGAAGGATGACCTCAGATGGAGATCTTCATTGTAAATAGAGTTGAGCCCAGAGAAGGCCTCTCTTCCAGTACTCACTTGGAACCAAATTAGGTTCTGCCCCAGTCCCAGGCTCTGCCTTCCCCTTCCTGCCTGGTGCTTAAACACCATGAGGGGAAGCAGACCGCAGACTCACATTCCCAACTCCCAGTGGTACCTTAGCAATGCCTAGATACACAGGAGACTGGGAACCACAGCAAGCAGGCTTACAAAGGCAACCCCAAAGAATTCCGTTTCACAGACTTGTGTTTTTAAATGCTGTGTCAAGAGACTCACAAGATGCTTACATCTTAAGCTGCTGGGTTCAGAGAGGAGTGGTGAAGGATTTTGGTCATGAATGGTATATAATTTTTTACAGCAAGTCTTGCTCCAGTCATAAAGTACTTCATTCGTCCACACCCCTGCCCATTGGAATGCAGGCAGCCCACCTCTCCCATAGCCCTGTGCCTTCCTGCAGCCCAGGGCCTCTTATCTGCTGGCTAAGCGGCTCCTAGAAGACACTGTTTCTTCCTGCGTTCTGTTGGAGGGTCCGTATTACACAGCTCATTACAAGTGTTCCTAACTCTTAGACAATGACTCCGTGGAGCCCGCGATGTGGCTAATGAAGTATAAGGCTGTAATAACAAGTCATTTACAAGTCCTGGCACGGTATTTCTAATGGAGGAAGTTTTTAATCATAAGCAAATGTAATCATTTATGTTAAGCAACCCATAGACCTGGCCAATGTAGCACAAACAGCCATTAAGCAAAAATTATGACAATAAGGAAGAGAATCATAACATTGCAGACGAAGCAGTTTGTGCTGTCTGTGGACTCCAAGGAACTCCGTCTGATCAAAACCTTCCTGTGCATAATTCTAGGCTTTCGGGTGGAGTCCATGTCTTCAAAGACAATTATAACTTTGGCCATGGGGCAAAAGGGAAGATACTATTTAACTTTCAATTTGATCAAACTGTCAGAGTAGCAAGTGTTTAATGGCCAAAGGGCTGTGACACAGGTAAGGCGGTGTCTGGGCTGACAGGGACAGGTGCTCGCACGTTCCTGCCCCTCCCTTAGGTCTAGGATGGCAAAGATGGCACCACAGGGAGGGCCTGACAGCCAATGGCCATGTTCTCTTTTATGGGTCTACACCCTGCCCACATCATGCACTGTCTATATTGACAGAGATAATAGAGGGATCTCCTGGCAGGCAGGGCACAAGTTAGGTAGTCATCTTCTCCACTCTAACAATTCACATACCAGACATCAGATGCCATCAGATGGCCTAGATGAAGAATGGGGCATGACCCTCAGGAGTCAAAAATTCCCAAGTACCATTGGAAGCAGGTGTGTACAGCTGCACCAAGCCAATGTATGCTCCCTCCCTCCCACCACTGCCCTCAGAACCATCAAGATGGGACTAGATGAGAAGAGGGATTTGGTCTTTGCAGAAATCAATATTGGGGCAAATATCTGCAAGGGTGTGATCCCAAGAACAGATCCTGGGAGTTCTATGTTCGCCTGCTAGATAGTTACTTTCCAGTAGCTGCAACAAAGACAAAGGGAGCCTGGGAACAGCTTCAGCACCAGCAGCACCAGGCTTTAATGGCTGAATGAAAATCATCTGTCAACAGGCCACAATAAAAGATGTTCAGCTGATGAATGTGTCAGCGCTTAACTGCTTAATAATTTATATATTTGTGTTGAACTTTAACACCGAATTGACAGAACACATAAAATACGCAGGTAATTTAACTCAAAACCTCTGACTAGGCTCTGTGTACATAGTAGGCACTCTGAAAATGAAAGGATTGTCGGGGATGGATAAGCAGATTGTTTTGCAAAACAGAGTCAAAGTGGACAGTAAGTTCAGCCATCAGGAACACTAAAGAGGCTAAAGAAATCCCATCAATATTTGAGAATGGGGGTGTCCATTGAGAAACCCATCCCTACCTAGAGCACCTGTGTGCCACAGATTACCTGTAAAACTATGTATGAGACACGCACTCTAAGATTTCCTATTTCACAGGCAACCTTCAAACTCCTAAAGTACACGATCCTACGAACTGTCTCAATGTACATCTAATCACGTCTCATTGTTTTACATAAAAACTCACACATAGAGCCTAAAACCTTACCTCACAAGGTTCACGGATGCTGGTCAAGAACACACTGCACTCTCCCATCGAGATGATTAATGCAGGCACCTTTTTCACAGAATGTCAGGCTCTGCCTTTTTAACAACTGACCTTTCACAGGATACTACTGAACCCATAATTCCACTTTTCTTCAGTTTCTTATTAGTGGAGTTAAAATTAATACTTATGGGAATGACGGCCAGGGTGATGTACAGTAAATCTTGAGCAGACTGTCCAGTGATCAGCCCCTCATCAGTGTACAGGAGAGCAGGCCATGAGTGAAGGCACAGTCCTTCCTAAAGACAAATTAGGGCTGTGTGCACATCATTTTGGAGAATAAAGATGTACATTTTAAGAAAGACCTTTAAAGTTTGTAGGGGATTTTCCCCCTTCTTTTTGAGGACTTAATAAAATTCCTAATTCCAATCATAAATTTGAAAAAATGTACCCTTCCTCATCTTTCTAGAATAGTCCTGACGACTTGAATGATATATGAGACAACACACTCTGTGGCCCACATTCATCTCTGAGGAGTGACAATTTAATAACTCATCAAGGCAACACGAGATGCCAAGACCACTTACCTTACAGTGGGATCACACAGCAAGGAAAAGAGATCAGCTGCTAATACTCAAGACATCGTCCTAAAAACACCAGGAAAAAAGTGGTCGAGACGGCAGAGCTAGGGCAGGGTTCTCTAATTATCACTGGGAATCGCAAATTACTTAAGGACTCAATTTTTTCCCACCATACCAGCCCTTTTCATGTGCAGACATTCCTAATTTCTATGAATCCCTCAAGGGCCCAAACTAGTTTTAGCTTCCAAGATCTTATGGGATCAAGGGATAAGGCAAGAAGGCTACTGTGCATTCAACTATCCATTCTTATTAAATATTTGAAAGAAGCCATTCTGAATAAATACTGGATTCACAGTATATAGGCAAACCTTCGGTCTGAGTCAACACAATACATCCTGTTATTTTAATCACTTAGATTATCCATGAAGCCATTCCACGAAGAAGATACAGGATTTAGGTGACCATATTAATAAAGAAAAAGCAAAGATGGCAACATAGTCTATTCTAAGATGCCCAGTATTCCTAGTGTGTCTCATCCTAATAATAATATCTAATCCTAATAGATGCAAAGATCCTCAGAGGTCTCGAGTAGCACCTGACTATCATGCAAATGCCTTCAGAGGCCGAACACTGCTCACCAGAACCTCACCTTCCAAACTGAACACTGTCTGCCATCATCATGATGTGAGTGAGATGCAACCCAGCACCATACAACAACGAGAAGACCTAGCATTGAGCTGAGATCCAACCAAGGGCATCCAAGACGGAAATGGAAAATGGAGAATGAGAGAAAGTTGAAAGAAAAGAAAACATGCAAAACCAATCTGACACACGTTGAGCAAAGCTCTAAGCTGACTATATTTTCACAAAAGGATAGGAAGTAGGATCCTGAGAGCAGACAGCAAAGAGCAAGCAGCATCAGTGCCTCTCTTGGGCGTGGCACGAGGTAGCAATAAGAAAAGTCACAGGAGATTGTCACAGTAGCCACCGAAGAGCTGAAATGGGATTTCCAATCTCCAGATGGAAGCACTGAGGAGGGGAAAAACGGGAAATTAGCTGACTCTGGTGAAACAGTACCTCTATGCCAGCCCATGGGCCACGCATCAGGAAGGTAAGCAAGCAAGCGCCCTCAAGGCTGGGGCCAAACTGCATATCTAGTAATAGGCAGACAACCTGGAGAAAGGCCATAAAACATTGATATTCTTCACTTCTGTGAAGAGAGCGACAACTCAGGGAGAAAACACACACACCAATCTCCCCATTTGCATTCCATCATATTCCCTGTGAGCTTCGGGCTCAGGGTCTATCAGATTCACTCAGATGGGCAGTATTTCAATAAGGATTTCCCAGAAAAGCCCACCTTCAACTTCATCACAGCCTATTAACCAAGGTGTTATCATTTATATTTGGCCATTTATCAAAAGTGGATAAGCTTTCAATTTTAAACGGACTCTGAAGCCCAATTCCTGGAAACGCCCCTCCCACATCCAGACATTCTCCAGGCCTGCACTAGGTCCTGATGCTCCTGCTTGCTGGAATATGCCTGGATGCTTGCCAGAAGGAGAGAGGCACATGGTAAGACAGAGCTTCCATCACCTGATGAGAGCTCATATTCTTGCACCATTATTTTAGAATATGCAACATTGTAAATACACAAGTCCATTCTGTTTCTACAAGGTTGAAAACAAACCTAGGCACTCCCTTCTCCTAATCTAATAATTCACTCCTGAAAATGTTTAGAAAGGGAGTTTTCAAATTCGAGGGGGCTATACCCTGCCAAGACGATAGGGAGAAGTTATGATGGTTTCTCACTTCATCTTAAAAGGCAAAACAAAACCCAACCTCTGCAATGATTTCCAAAACCTGGTAGACATCAGCGGCCATCATCATGATAAGGGTGAAATTTGACCAGGTGTCCCACAGTCAGGGGAAGCTTGGAAAGATGTAAAGATTCAGAGGCTTTTACATAGTCAAAACACTACACCAATGAGCTAATTAACATTCACTAAACTCATGAGTCACATGTGCATCTAGTGTGCAAGATTCTAAGAGTGCTGGAGGGAAACTAACTTCTAGTATGTAAGAAATATGCAGCACACACAAGCCTTTGAGTATGATGTTTAAGACACCAAAGACATCAAAATTCAACCTCAAGTTCCAGGCTGAGACTGATATGAGATGCCAGATGGGCTAAGCCCTTAAGAAAAAGTGGGAAGATGCCCAAGGAAAAGGCTCACCAATTTTCTCAAGCAGACCTCGTGACAGAATACCCTGGGGACCAGCCAAGATCCAGGACGTTCATCCTACATGGCACTCCACAACCGCTCCCAGGGGCAGACTCACGCAGCAGGCTTTCAGAAGGGAGAGAAAGCAATATATTTGTATATATTGGGTATTTGGAAAATGAAGAGGCATGGGGTGTCTCTGCACCTTAGGGACTACAGAGTAAAAAGGATATATGGATAAAGATAGCAGAGACTACAGAACACTATGCTTTGCGAAACACTAGGAAGTCACAGTTACACCCTCGTTCAGCAGACTGTAAAAGTCCTGGCTTCCCTCCAACACCGTGCATCCTCTAGACCTCACTAAAGCCAGTCCAGCACATCTGGGAAACCTACCCCACTGGACCAGAGAGGCTTGGAAACTTCCATGAAAGAAAAACAGGTCTCACCAACATCAGCTCTTACTCTCACAGAAGTATGTGTACTTGAAAGACACGTGTCAACTTCATCTTTTTACTTAAAATTCCATTTTAATTATGTTCTAATAATCTATGTCCTGAGGTGCCCAAGGAACCCATTCTGTTCAGACAACAGTGGTAGGTCCAGAAACAGATTTGACCAGGATGGCTGAACAACTTCCCCAGCACATCTCCATGGCAATGAGGAAAAGAACATCCTAAACTCCACAATCACACAGTTATTGTGTGTTTCAGCAATGTCCTACTAAGGCCACCTTAGCAAGGAGGAGGGCTCTGTGAGACAATGTGTCTGTGTCCACTCTCATCTCCCTTTACAGGGACATGCATGGGCCCTATGCCAACTCTACAAACACATATTATCCAGAGAGTTAGGACTTCAACTCAAGTGCTCACAGTGGAACCAGCAGAGTAGGTGTTAAGACAGTGAAACTCCACTTTGTCACTTTGTCCTACAGGTGGAGGTAAGCCAAGCCAAGAGTCCATTAACACCATTTTGGTCATGGCAAGAGCCACTTGGGCTCTGAATATGCAATGCAGAACCTCAAGGAAGCTACAGTTTCCACAGCTGCCTGTCATTCCTGGGGCAGTAGGTGCAGAGGCTCTGGGATAGGGTAGGGGATCCACTGTACTGAGAAGTCCCAGCTATACATGTGGCTCCCTTTGTCCCAGGTGTAGCTCAATCTGATTTTGGAGACCCCCTCCCCTCCACTGGGATGACAATGCTGGCTGGCAGCTCCTGTGAAACTCCCTGGTTCCACATTCATAATTGTTCTACTTCTCACAAAAAATACTTTCCATCAGCTCCTGACTCTGCAGTGACTCAATCCTTTCAGCTCTCTGCAGCACAACACTGGGCCCTCCAAATGGCTGCCTTAGGAAGCAGGAAGAAGAGGCCCCACGTTCAAGGACCTCAAAATCCAGAAGCAGCCAGCTACAGAGGAGGTGATCCAAATTTAATTTCTTCCTTCCTTGAACTTCAGCAAGAGAACTGTATGCTAATGGGTCCTTGGGCTTCCATGCTCTGGGTGGCTACTGTTCACCAGGTGCTGGGGGCCTGGATCACCTCCCAGGCTACACATCACTTCACAGGCAAAAGGACAGTTCCCAGTGGTCTCCTTTACCAGCTCCTGCCCCAGCACAAGCAAAGACAGTCTGATGATAAAAACATCCATCTCTCTCCACCCAGCACAACTTAATATCACTAATATTAATACATTTAGCTCTAGATACTATGCCACTCTCCAAAGAAAGAGTCTTTGACCCAAATATCAGATGCTATTAAACTGAGGGATGATCGGAAATCTGTTTGCATGTGTCTACTGAACCCCATCGAAGAAATTAAACGACATGGGGTGGGAGAGCTGCCGCGCATGGTTAGGAAGAGGCATCATGGAGGATCGGGGCTCTGTGTCATTAACTCTCCCATTCCCCTCATTAACAAGTAAAATGTTTTTACTGCTTGAAAAGTTTTAATAAATAGAAAAAAAACAGAGTAGCTGACATAGTTTTGAATGTAATATACAGGAGCTTTTAATATTTTTACATACATTAATGAAAAAAACAGAAACAAGGCTAAAAGGTTACATATGTATATAAAGAAAGCATGAAATACCTACAGGGAAGGAGCATAGTGCCTTCTACTTCTCTTCTCTAGATTCTTGTATCTACTCGGCGGTCTTTAGGAGATATCCAAAGAGAGGGTAGATGAGGGAAGTGGCCTGACCACCCCCACCATGCCCTGATGGCCAGAAGTCCTGGGAACACCGGTTGTACACCGACATCACGCTGGCCATCCTAGGCAGGTCACACACCCAAGCAAATGGTTCAGCTGACACAGGTGCAGACAGTGACATGATTTGGCAAGTTCCTCATGGCTGAGTGCCTAAAGGTTCAAACATTCACGAGAACAAATGTCACAGAGAATCAGACACAACATAAACAGACATCATGTAAGCTGGTGGTCCCGTCACATCACAACAGGCTGGAAACTCCTCAAGTCTGCTGTCTTCACAGCTGCTTTCCTATGTTCAGATAAGCACCCACCACTGACTCCTGAGCTGATAGGGACCATGGTTCATAGAGTCAAGAACAGACTACGCAGGTCAGCAGCTGAGGGCCCCCCCCGGAAATACTGCTGAGGCTGGGGAATGTAGCTCGGTTGACAGAGCGCTTGCCTAGGATGTCTGAGGCTCTGTGTTTGATTCGAAGAGCTGCTCATACCAGGTATAAGTGGTGTACACCTTTACCCTTATGAACTTGAAGCTATACCACTGCACCAGAGATTCCCACTGTGGCCTCTGCTGTACTTCAGTGTGCATGAGAAACCCTCCTCAAAGGTTTGGGACAAGACCCTTCCCCATGGGAGAAACCCACACTTTGCCCAGGCATGGCCACAGAGCCTGGCTGTCCCCAGCTGCTAAAGCCCAGTACACTCAGCACCACTGCCTGGACAAAGAGTGTCACGTCTCAAAATATTACTTCCAATAAAAGTTTTGTTTACCTAGGGAAGATTTAAACACACCAGAAAACTTTGAAGGAAATAAGTGGCCCAGTTCTTTTTAATAAAATCTGTGCTTGGATATACAATAACTCTTCTTAGGAGAGCCAGCAAACTGGATGAAGTATGGACCAGAAACTCTGTAGTTTTGCAGATGAATTTAGAAAAGAGAAGCCAGCTTCTGGGAGAGGTTACCTTTGGGGTATGTAATAATTCAGAAGGATAAACAACTTCTTTTTCCTAGGAGAAGTGTACACCTTTAGTAAAGAGAAAGAAGAGGCAAGATGGAAAAGTCCAGAGTCTGGTTCTATATGTACAGACACACCCTCCTGCATACTGAACATGCAGTGCTTTTCTAGCAAAGAAACGAATAATCAGCGCACCTCAAATCTCTAGCTTCCTATTGTAAAAGGCTGTCTTAAAAGCTTCCTTCCTCATAATGACACCCTTCTACAGGGGTTTATATTCTCTTTTTAGCTTGTCTAAGTACCCAGGCGAGACACTGCGGCTAGAATGGTTACATTCTACTGTGAGAACTCCCCATCAGGAGCCCCTGCATCAATGTGCACACAGTGAGGAGGACACTGTGCACCGTGCCTGCTTCCACAGATGGATGAAGAGTGTTAGCACTTCCTGACGCTGTGACCTCAGCCCTGTCATCGTTCAGGCCATTCTGAAGGTGGCTGTGAAAAGACTCGGTCACTCTACTACAGGGTTAGATAATGCCCAGTCTGAGGTTGAAAATATGCCCCTGGGTCCAATGTGAAGGAAGGTGCCAAGTGACCGAATTTTCTACAGCTTTGGCCCATACTACAAAAGAAAGGAAGGACAATGTTCCGGGAAGGAAAAAAAAAAAAAAAAAAAAAGCAGGTACAAGGAAAGCAACTTGGAGATAACAGTGAATCTACTAGCAGCCATCTCTGAAGAAAACTGTGACCCTAATCAGGATTACAAGGTTGTATGCTTATAACCCTGGTCCTCAGGAGGCCGAGGTATGAGGATCCTGAGATCTAAGACACCCTAGGCATGGAAAGACATACTAAGAGAGAGACAGGGACAGAGAGAGAGGGACAGAGAGAGAAGGAGGGAGGGAAGGAGAGAGGGGGGGGGAGGGAGAGACTGAGACTGTAACTCCATACTCAAAACAAGCCAGCACTGTGCTAGCAAACACTGAGATTAAAATTATCTTAGGAAGGACCAGTACCTTCCACAGCTGCTCTGAACCTGCTGGCGAACTCTGGCAGTGTAGCATGGAAGCCATGTTCTTTCCTTACCACACATCTGTGTGCACATATATGTTTGTGGGGAGAAGAGAGGGTCTCAGGACTGTTTAGGGAGAGGTGGATGAGGTTCTTGGAGACACTGAGCCAGACCAGAGGAGCTGGTAGGAGAAAGGCAGTTAAAAGCCGAAGGCCTCACAAGGGACTGAAAAAGCTGTAGAGTGGAAGTGGACACTTCTCTTGATGGTCTTGGAGCCAGGACTCTGACTTTACATCTATTTGGGAAGTGTGGCCAAGCCAGGGGGAAACCAAAGTTGCTCAGAGGAAGAGAGCAGGACAGACTTCTAGTGCTCTTCCTAGAACACTGTCCCCCTAACATCCCTCCTCAGCCTTAACCTATCAGATACTGGTGTGTATAGAACTAGGTTCCTGCTGGGATGCCCTACAGCTTGCCACGGGTGTGACACATCAGGTCTGGCTTGGACAGAACGAAATGACTTCTACCTCAGAGATGCAGAGAGCAGGTAGTGCTTAGCCAAATCCAGTGCTGCAATGCTAACTAACGAGGTGTGGCGTTCTGGGCTCCAAGAAGGCCAATGCCAGAGAAATCTTTCTCACAACTTAGGAAAACCTGAATTAACTTCAATATACTGCAAAAAGAGAGTGGACGCTTCTAAGCAATCTCACAGACACCCATCTGCTGCCTCCTTCACTGGTCCCCAGACGTCCCCTGGCCCTGTTCTCTGCATCTGAGTATTTTCCTTCAGTCCTGTCTGGGGATGCTTGATGGCCAGTCCATGTTAAAATGACTCTCTGCACAAGGAGGTTTTTTCTGTGAGACTGTATGTCCTAGGAATGTCAGAAGGTACACCCATAGTTCCCACCAACATGACCACCTAAAGTGAGCTGAACAAGGCCAGCAACAATAGATATGCTAAACTAAATGGGAAAAGCCCAGGAGGCCACAACCCTACACAAAGAACTACAGACAACAGAGGAGTTCTCCAAGTGGGAGAAACAGTCTGCTCCAGGGAAGAGCACATCAGTTAGTTATCCAATACCAAACGGTCAGCCCCAAAACAGACATGGAGGCAACTATACAGACTGAACAGTTTATATCTAGGAATATACGTGTGTGTGTGTGTGTGTGTGTGTGTGTGTGTGTGTGTGTGTACATGTTACAACAATTCATGAGAAAAGAAACCATGGATTTGAAAGAGAGCAAGAGATGCCTCTTGAAAATGAAAGGATTTGGAAGGAAGGAGGGGGAAAGGATAAATGTTAAAATTATAATCTCAAAAAGAAAAGAAAAAATGAGCCTTCATGTCATGGTGGCTTCTCTGGTGTTCCCTGTTTGCTTCTGCCTCAGTCTTTAGAGAAAGCACCACTGCTCAGCTGCCCAGTCAGGGCCCACCTCTGAATCCCCTCCCTCTGCCATGCCACCCTCACTTCACCCTTCAGAAGTTGTGGTATAATGTCTCAACTTAGTCAGCAGCATCCATTCCTATTGTCAGAGTCTTGGGCTTGGCCCCACATGGTCCCCGCTTGGACAAACTCAGCACTCCACTCTCAGGAAACCCATATAGCAATTCCTGTTGCCTATCCTTGAGCAGGGGTGGGCTCCCTGCAGGCCAGTGCTACACATTCCTTGCTGTGGCATCCCTCTACGGCCTGTCACATAGCTTGTGATAAGTGTGAGACCCCCATGTTCTGAGAATGAGGAGATAAATGGGGAAGTCCTCAGTGAATCCTAAACTTATTCAATGTTCTTAGGTCAAAAAGATATACTTCTACTACTTGATAGGTAACTGGAAATAAAAATTCTAGACAATGCTTCAATTTAATTCAAAATTTTAAACCCATTTAACCTTCAGCTCAATTAAAATTCTAAGCTAATGGTGTGTAGGAACTATCCTACACATCAGAAACACACAGCCCATCTAATTACCGCTACGGTTTTAAAAGAAACAATTTAGCAAACAAAGTATGCTTTGAGTTTAGAGTGTCAATGATATTAACATCGTGAAAACAAAACCAAAGCACAGACCTCTGAAACATCAGGGAACACTGAAGAGACACTAGGAATAGGAGAGGATTCTGGAACTGCACTTCAGCCCAGCCTAAGAAAGGGATGTGGGTCTTGGACAGCACACAGCTGTGCTTCACAAGTGAAGTCAGGAGGAAACATCTTGGCTGGTGGAGGGCGTCCTCAGAGCACGAACATGGCTGGGCATCTCTCCTGCTCACCTGACTGCAGGAGCTGACAAAGCTAGCTACAGCCATGGAAGCTGAGTGAGCCCCCTCCCTTCTTTCTGGGCATGAACTCCTTTCACCGTGGACCAGTTTCCTCTCTAGCCACTGACACTCAGGTGACCACACAGCACTTGCCTCAGGACTACCACAGGCTCCTAACATCTGGGGATGGGGGGCTCAGGCAGAACCTCACTCTGTGAGTGGCAGTGTGAGGAGACTCGGGTAAGTGGATGATACGTCTGTGTCTTCCTCAGAACTCTTCCAGAGACCCCGTCAGTTGCCTCTCCCCAGCACTTTCACTTCCTCTCCTTGGGAGTGACTGAAGGATGCAGGACTGCAACACACAACAGATGGACTCTTCCAGATGGGACGGGTAAACCAAGCAAGGGAAATCTGTGCTACCTAGCTCCAGGGTAGATGTGGACCTCCCTCCCTCCCCTGCAAACTTCAGGGGCAAAGGAAAATGACCTCTGGGTGTTACTACTTAAGCTTCTCGTCTTAGAGGCTTAAATGAACTCATTTATAGAACAATTCAAGCAAGCCTGTGTGACCCAGTCTTCAAGGTTAACCTGACTGGTTTAGAATCACCTAGGAGACACACCCTTGGGTGTGTCTGTGAGGATGCTTCCAGAGAGGTTAAAGTTAGGAGGAAAGAACCACTCTGAAATGTGGGCAGCGGCATCCCATAAGCTGGGGGCCCAGAATAAACAAAGGAAAAAAGATGAAGCCCCTGACTGACAATATCCCACACTCTGCCTCCTGTTCACCCAGATGTGAGCAAGCAGCCTCTAGCTCCCACTGCCACAGCAGACCGAGCCATCAAGCCTTCCCCACCCCAATCGACTATGCCCTCAGGTGATAAGCTAACACAATCCCCCTTTTCCTTAAGTGGCTTCCTGTCAGCTTTCTGGCCACAATGATAAGAAAGGTAAATCACACACCTGCCAACCTGATTTCTCAAAGCCACCAGTCATGAGATACTGGAGATGACACAGGATGAAGGAAGCAAGAGAACAAAGTCAGCAGTGTGGTGAAGGCAGGCGGCTACAGGGTCCTAGTATGCAATCATCCACTAGAAAGGACTGCACACTGCACACTCCAGCCAGCATGGCCACACTATCAGCTCTAGTCTGTTTATACCACAGGGAGCCAAGGCCAGGGACCAACTCCAAAGGGCCCCAGCTCATCAAGGCAGAGTACTGTCAAAGCTAATCCCACCAGGAATGGCTATGATATAGACACAAACTCTGACAGGATTCTAGGTTTGACCTACAAACCCCAAGAGCCTCCCTCCCCACAACCCTGGAGCCTTCTGGGGCGAAAGTTACTGCAGAATGGAACCCGGAGAGGCCCAGGCCTTGGCAGGAAGTAGTATCCTGTAACCTGCGGGTGTACACGAGTCCTGCTGCCACAACCTGAGACACACAGGCCCTAGACAGCAGTCAGCATGGACTTTCCCTCCATTGAGGGCACATGGCCCAGTGTGGTTCCTAAACACAGCCAGCCTGTACCCAGCCTGTGCAGGGCTCTCTGTGGTAAGTGATGGGGACTGGTGCATCTTCCTGCTGACTTCCCCTTCACACAAACACAAACACCCGAGTTGCAAGACACCTCTCAAAGAAGCTTATGGTGAAGAGTAATGGATTTAAGGATTTTTATCCCAATATGCCTTAGAGGCAGAACATCTACCCATCCCTGCTTTAAGCTAACCAATTTATCTCTGTTACCCTAAAGTGTATACATTACTCCAAGAGTTGGAAACTTAAAACATATCCTGGGCTGACAGACAGTTCATATTTTAGATGCACACTTTTTTTTTTTTAAAGCTGTCATTCAACCCTCCTTTTCTCTCACCAGGATGATCCATGCAGAATGAAGTAATGAGCTTGCCCTTGACTCACCAATACAGGCATGCACGTTTTTTAGGCCTGCCTTGGAGGAGTGACAAAGTCCAGAGGCAAAGCTTTAAGGATTTGCTTTTGCTAATCTGGATCCAGAACATAAGGATTTTGGGCCTTCTGTCTGACTTCAGGTAAGTGCAAAGTAGGCAGGGACCAAAGTCAAGAGGCATCAATACCATTTTCTAGATCAGAAGCCACACACTTTACGACTTAAATGCTCTGTCCTTCTGTGACCACACAGCTCTGAGTTTATCTATAAACTGAGTTTATCTATCTGTAGTTTCTCTACAGACAAACTACAAAAGAACTGGCATCAACTGCAGGCTGCCTAACAGAGCTGGCATCTGCTGCCTCACGAGCACTGAGCACCACTCCGAAGGCACATGGCAAGCCTGCTTGCAAGGTTGGACCTGAAGGACCAGATGGATGCTCTATGATCCTCCTCCAACAGGCTCCACATTAAAAGTCACCAGAAAAATACCACAGCATGTCTGCAAACATCATAAAAGAACTGCTGCTAGCACTGCCAGAAGAGGCAGTCAAGTTCTGCAAAGTGGAAAATGGACTGTAAGCAGTTTACACATGCAGGATACAAAAGATGTTATATGAGTGTAGTGAGCCTACATATGGCTTCTGGTATTACATTCCTTTACGTTTATCACAAGGTTTACATTGAAAGAAAAAGTGAAGGGGTGTAAATCTTTGATACATTAAAGGTGAGCCACACTTGGTTTGTCCAGGTGCCTGAGAGCCAAAGTCTACTTACTGCTGTTTGTATACTCTAAGTGTGACTCACAGTGCAGTCACTGTTTCAAGTAATCAAACAGTGTGATCAACTTTGTGGGATGCTAAGCATGGCTCAAGATCACATAAGGAAAATAAACAGACCCTATAACCCTCTGGCTACATCCTAAGCACTGCAGGGCTGACTGAGGAGGTCAGGACTCCACAGCCACAGGACAGCATAGAGGACATCAGTCAGGCTCTTGCAAAGACCAGACCAAGCTACGCCCCAGGGGATAATGACTGACAGCTGGGAGATGTGGGTAGGAGGGCATCAAACAAAATTGCTACATAAAGCCACTTCACAACCAGTGTGCTTCATCCAAATGTCAATGGGAGAGAGGGTGCAGTGACAGGTACGACCCAGAACAAACCAACAATCACATCACAGTGGAGAGCCTTAAACAGATACCATGCCTGGTGTGTGTCGGGGTCTGGGGAGGTCAGGCTTCCCCCTGCAGAAGGCACCTTCTGTAAGGAAGCCTGTGAGTCACCATCAAATAAAGCTTAAGGCCCTTGGGAAAAATAAGAAATGCCGGTGGAGACTCCCAGGTCACACCGGAGGGTGACAGCAAATACCCTACTCAAGATACCACAGTTCTGGTCAGCCAGAAAGAGGGCTGCAGAAGTTCCTTGGTGGTGAGTGAGGGCTGCGCACGCTGTTATTACACAACGAACTCTAAGCACCGAACAGCACACCAGTTAGCTAGCATCCAAGGGAGACCCATGTCCACCCCATGCCTTGCTTTTTCACAAAACAGAGATGCACTTCCATACTTGTGCATGTTGTTAGAGGCTCCCCGATTCGAAAGCCCACAGAAATATCAGTGTACTTAAATGAATACATTGGTACAGAACAGCATTTGAAGATGGGCTTAGCATTCTAGAATCAACAAACTCTACCACACATCTGTAGTATGAAGGAGAAAAATGCCATGGCTATGTCAGCACACAAAGAAAATGGTTGAGGACTCCCACTTGGTCTGAGAAACAATGCCTGAATGAAGGCTGACAAAGGGAGCAACTCTGAAGTGTCCCGTTATTAGGAACAAAGGGAGGACACTACTGGGATGGTGTGGTATTTAATGAATGTCTTACTGGTGGGCATCAATAGCAAGAACACACAGCATAAACACCATACAGGGAGAAGCATACTATCTCTATGCAGAGAGTGAATTCATACAGAAATCCTAAGGAACTCCAAATAACACCCAGAACAAATATAGTTGTCCTGCCCCTTTCCCCAGAAGGAGCTGGCTCTGGGACCATAGACAAACCAACACCCAGGGATGCTGAATCCTTCACAGAAAATGGTAGCATCAGAGTAGAGGCTATTTCCATCTACCCACAGGCTACACATTCAGACACTACCTATAATACCTAACAAATGCTGCATGAGCAAATGTTTAAATGTTCTGCATAAAGAGTAATGGCAGAAAAATAGTTTGTATGGGTTCTTGACAGATGCAATGAGGGATGGTCAATACCCTCCCTCATCTGCCAGCCTGTCCGCCCCTTATTCACAAGTATGCACTCCCTAAACCAAGCTACCTGAAAAGGTGTGTAGAATCAAACAAAGTAAGACTGTCTCTATACACTTATGCCAATTTCTAGAACTGGCACAGTAAGGGATGGAGGGTACAAAATCAGACAGTTACAGTAACTGTGCTGTGAGCCGTATCAGTATCACTGTGGTCTCTCTACTCTTGTGATGCTGGAGGGAGAGAACTCTTAAAGGAAGCACTTTTAGTTTGTCTGGGCATTTCTAGATCTCCAGATTCTTGTGCTTTGGGCCATTATGAAGTATAGGGGGCTGCTTGAACACAGCACAGTAAGAATACCAAGTTAATCTAATAGCTAATACAGTTGCTTAAGGGAGGCAGCATTCACAGAATGGATACACTGGACGGATGGGGACACATCCCAAGCTGGTGGGATGTCCCATCACGTATCCCAAGAAGCATCATACTAGACAGAATGGCAAGGTCTTATAAGTCATGACAGCTTCTTTCTGGAACTTTCCAATGAACTTTTCTGGACCCTGGATTCAAGCTAGCCATGGGTAACAAAGAGTAGAAATAAAATCACAGGGAAGGGTTGGGGTAGGTCCTGAGCATGAATTCATAAAAGTTTGTACAACATAAGATCAACATTAAAAAAAAAAATCAATGGCTACAACCAGCAGCAATAATTTAAAAGTTAACAAAAATTTTAAGCTGATTTAGAATACTATCAAGAACAAAGTGCCTAAAAATCAATTTTATCAAAGACACGTGAGGTCTCCATGCTGGAAACTACAAAACCCTGCTGAGAAAAATGAAAGAGAACCCAAACAGATGCAGAGATAAATCACACCACATTGGACAGAGTCAATAACAAGAAGCTGTTAAGCAACCAAGAATGGAAACAGACACCTCTCAATCAGATCCCAACAAAAACCTGCGCAGAAACAGTTACTTCACCAGGCAAGGTAATGTGCAAAATTAAGAGAGGGGGAGGGGGATAAAAATACATTGTATGTAATATGTTTATATAAAAGTTTGATAAATAAAAACATAATTAAAAATAAAGATCTAAGAAGGCAGATAAAAATGTAGCTGGGTTGGGAGAGTGGGGGTCTAGCATGCACAACAAACACCTCAGGCTTGACACCCAGCTCCATATAAACCAAGTGGGGTGGTTGCGCTCTCTTCTAATCACAGAATTTGGAGGTGGAGAAAGGAAGATCAGAAGTTCAACATCACTCTGAGTTCTATGCTATATTAGATCCTTTCTCAACAACAGCAAAACAGAAATAGGGGCACCGAGAGGTCAAAGACAGCAGCTAGAGACATGCCCTGACTATCTCAGGCTGGGCACAAACTCCGGGGCCAAGTCATCATGGGGCTGAGAACAAAGGCCAGTGGAATCAGGAGTAGTCCTAGAAAGGCACTGCCAAGAATCTAGAGCATCGTAGAGGTGAACAGGATGGGAAGCTGTGTTTTCCCCATCATACTCTTAAAATCCAAGTTCCCACTGCTACTTGAAGGGATCCCTAGTGTTGGGGTTATCCTACAGAAACCCTTCCCCAAGGGCTGGGCCAAGAGAAGAGAAAAGCACCAGCCACTCCTCTGAAGGGAGGCACAATCCTTCCATTTCTCCCGAGAGGGTGGCCTGGCATGTAGCCTCAGGCAGGGCCTCAGTGGGGAACTGAGAAAATGGGGAAGAGGAGATGGAATACCCCAACAGGAATCATCTGGCCTCTGCTCCCCACACACAAGTGCCCCTCCCTGATGGAAGCCAGCTGCATCTTCACTACAGGGGGGCTATTTTCACTCTCAAATCTCATCCTAATTTCATTCGGCCTCTTTGTTCAGTCCACACAATCCATCAGACATACTTAAGCAAATATACCTTTTCAAGATTTAAGGAAATGAGTTGTGTGTGTGTGTGTGTGTGTGTGTGTGTGTGTGTGTGTGTGTAAGAGAGAGGGGTGTCTGCATGATTGCAGGTACCCTTGGAGGTCAGAGGCACTGGGATCCCTGGAGCTGGACTTACAGGCAGTTGTACACCAGCTAACATAGAGGAAGGGAACTCCAGCCCTCAGCAAGAGCAGTATGTGATCTTCACCATTGAGCCATCTCTCCAGCCCCCAAAAGTATCTCAGAATGCCTGCTTTTTACATTTTCTTCCCCAAATTTACGGTAAGGAGAAACTGAACTGTTTCTCCAAAAGCAAAAGAAGCCAGCACATAATTTCTATGATTTATTGAGCTACTGAACATGCTAAGAGACAAAGTGACATTTTCCCTACAAATTATTTGGTGCCTGCGATTTTCTGAGCACGGCGGCCAGCCCGTTCTCACAGAAACTGAGAGGAGCCTGTTCCCGCAGTTCAAAGGTTTGCTTATTTTTCAGTCTTGAAGTCTTAAAGACGATATTGATTGCAGCACACAGCTCTACAGGAGGAGCTGGCCGGGGAGGGCCGTGCTGGAATTTATTACCAAACAATGCTCATTATGGCTGTCTCTGACAGGGGTCCATTAAAATCAATTTTTATGTTTCTTATGTATTTTCTTTATCTAATGTTCTTGGCATTGTGTTTATTAGCCAGTTAAGATAAATACCCAGCCCAGGAGTTCGTGCTTTTTCTTTTCTTTCTTCTTTCATTCTTTCTATCATTCATTCTTTCTTTCTTTTCCCTACTTTTCTCAGAAATAACAAGAACTGCCATTTTAATGCTTCCTACTCACGACTGGTGAACAGAGCAAGTTCAGCACTACATTTTAGAAGGAGATGCTCAGGAGTGCTTCCAATTTGTTTTGTTTATTCTTGTTTGTTTTGCTTTTACAGGTAGAAACCTATGGTTAGGACCACATAAAGAGGTCTAGATATCCTCCCAGACACTGTGCTCTGAAGTCACCCTGTAGAGACTCTCTCCACAACTTTGCCCTGATCACTCCCAGCCTAGTACCACCTCCAAGCACTAGAGCAGCAGCAGAGTGGCCTGACAGAGAAAGCAATCTACACTAGCAATGGGGTAACCAGCTGACAGACTTTGCCAGGCTTGCTTTCAAACTTCAAACCTCAGATTTAAGTCTATCCCTGTATCTCCTGTGTTCAAGAATCAAAATGCTCAGTGTGGGTGGGGAAGATGGCTCAGTCACCAACGTGCTTGCCTTATAAGCATGAGGATCTAGGTTCAGCCGCATGAATCCATGTGAAAAGCTGACACTGTGGCATTGCCTATAATCCCTGTGATGGGAAAGTAAAGACAGGCGAATCCCTGAGGCATGTCTAGCTTGGCAGGCTCCAAGCCAATGAGAGACCCTGTCTCAAAACCCAAGGTGGAATGCACCGGAGGCTGCCCTCTGGCGTCCACATGCAGACATAGACATATGTACCCACAGAGACACACTTACACACAGGCACACACACATACACATAAAAAAAAAAAATGTTTGGTGCTCATGGGATTCAACACCTCTGCAAAAGAACACATGAATCAAATGTCTAGAAGCTCCCATCAAAGTCATGTCCCCAGGGGTTATAAACTATTCCAGATTACTGGGTAACAGATGAGCTGCCAAGAATACCACAACTCACAGACGATGTTTTCTGAGATGCTAATGTTTGTGGTTGGTGGCACCAGGGTCTGCATTGCCTCATGACCAGGGGAGAGGACCCAGGGACCCTGACTACTGCTTTCAATACACACCACACATGTGGTGCCCGTGCCTACTGTTCACACTTACTCCGTGCTTGGGGTCTTCCCGCTGAGAAACCGTATCCCATGCAGGCCTTGCTCACAGCCAGACAGCTCGATCTTCCCCAAAGGGCTGTCCAACACTGTGTATTTCATTTTGCAGGTCTCAGCCATTCTGCCAAGTTCCTAGAGAGAAGCAATTTTTAAGTCGAGTAAGAAAGCGTGTTTGGAAGCGGTTGGTCATTTATAAAGTGCACTAGAAGCAACGGTTACTTAGCACACAGAATGTATACCAAAGTTTCCCCTCCTACTGGTATTTAATCTTAAGGTACTTTTACAATACAGCCCCTTTCCACAGTAACCTGGCTCACTCAACCAGTGCCCCTTTCTTTTTTGTCCCCTAAAATTACGATGCCTCAATTTTCCCCCTGCTGTCCTTAACTAACGCCGACTAAGAGGAGGCTGAGCAAGTATAAAATCTTTCTAAACTACCTAAACCTCAGTAAGCTTTGTTAGAATTAGATGACTGCCAGACAAACCATTCCATATTTTAGATAAAGTACATTTAAAAGTGAAGTATGGGGCTAGAACGTAGCAGGAGGGGGGTGGACCACTTGTAGAGCCTGTGCCAGGTCTAGTTTCATCTTCATGACAGATTTTGTTTAAAGGCATGGAAGCATGTAAGAAATGCATCACAGAAAATGAAGGGTGAGACTGGCCCAGTTGGGGACACACAGCACCCAAGTTAGCAGAAGGATGGAAATGAAAGACGCTGTGGAGAGCCCATAAACCTGATTTCAATGGAAACTGCAAATGCCAAAGAGCTAAAAGCAAAGATACACAATGGGTATTCCTGTACTCCTGTAGGCTCTTCTTCATTGTCTGACTCCAGGAAAGAGAGGACACTCATTCCCTTTCTATCCATCAATGATTCCCAGAATCCCTCCTGGAGCCCCACACACCACTGATGAACACAACACCTGTGGCCACAGGCTTAGAGCAGGATGGCTTGTCTCTGCTTCTTTGGCCTATAACAACCTCTAATTACCTTGCCTAGACTAGTGCTTCTAGTGCACTTTATGAATGGCCAACTGCTTCCAGGTGGCCTCCCAGGAGACCCTCCCTTGCATGGGTTATTACAGAATGTATCATGACCCAACCATCTCTTAAAATTCCCTCCCACGTTATACCGTCATGCATCTGAGCTTCTCAAATCCTGGATCCTGGTATCTTTAGCTCCTTAGCCCCATTTCATCTGGGCAACTCTTTGGTGAGTGACACAGTCCTCACCTGGAATTATACAGAGTATGCAGAACGAGTCGACTGCTAATTACTCCCATGAGTGCCGTGCTCGTGCACGCATGTGTGTATTGTCAGAAGACAGTCAACCACCTTTATTGACAGTATACAGCTGCTTCTCTTTTGCTGACCAGTTGTGACAGAGACAGGTTGGCCTCCAAGACCAACCAAACTTATCCTCTGTCCCCAAAACAAGAGGTCTACTGACCCCTCCAAGGCCCACATACCACACAGCAGCAGCCTCCTGTCTAAAGGCTGTCCTCAGAAACAGTACCCTTTGCATCTTCTCCTGCCTGACTACCACTAGGTCTCCATCTGTGCTGCTCCATGCTGCCTGGGATGTCCTGTGCTTTCATGCTTCTGTGCCCTGTGATTTTCTTCCATCCACATACTTCTAGAACCATCCATTGCTTCCTTCTCCTTTCCCCTTCAGCCTGGCATGAACCAATGCTTTCGAAATAATACTCAAGCCTTAGCATCATACCCCCCAAAGCTTTCCTGCATAGCACCCCACTTCCTACCTACACAGGTGGATTTTGAAAGTGGTTTCCTCCATGGCCTCAGGGTATGAGCCTGCTGGGAGATCTCAGCCTCTGGCCACTTGTCATAGCTTACAAAGCCTTCTCTGTCCATATCCTATTTCTTCAAATCCTACTTGTGGAACAGCTCACAGACTCCAGGGGAAATACAAAACTCTCAGGGCACTGACTCCAAGCTCAGGTTGATGGCTGATGAAATAAGCTATCCTGGACAAGAGAATTCAGGCTTGCCTTCTTGGAGGCTGCTATCTGGATGCAAGGACACATAACCCCATCAAACTCAAACACACAGACCTCAAAACTGGGAATACCCAGAGGTGTACACTCTTGATAATCAGATCCTGGGAGCCACGGTGGCTCCAATAGCCCAATGTTTTATAAGTGTGTCTATATCTGGATATGTACTCATGACTGCGGTACCTATGGAGGCCAAAAGAGGTGTGAGATCCTCTTAAGCTAGAGCAAGAGATGCTTGTGAGCTACTTGTGTGGATGCTAGAACTAGAACTAATATCCGTTGGAAGAGCTACAAGTGCTTTTAGCCACTGAGTCACTTCTTCAGCCTCCAAGAGCCCACTTGTTCACATGCTCGCTGACAGCAGTGGCCACAGGAAACCTCTATGTACTCCACCCTGCAGTTCTCCAAGGATGTCAGTCCTAGGCACAGTATCTGGGTTGGGTCACCTACATGGAGTATCCCTGTGGCCAGTTCCAGAACCCAGTTGGGATTATGACTCTCCACTTGGCAGCAGAATCCAGAGCGTGGCTCCTGTATCTATATTCCCTACGTCACCACTGTGGCATCCACCAAAAGCCACAAGAAGGGCTGACATTAATTGGTGGCAGAAAAAGAATCAATTTTCCACGGCTATTTGGAGACCTCTGAAAAATGAAGTGAATTCTTTTCATCTCCCTTTAACATGAAGGGCGTTTAAATAACAATGTTCTGAATTAAGCAGCTGGCGCCAGAGGCCAGTTCCCACCAAGGTACTGAAAGCCAGAGACCCACAGGCAGGAGCTCCCTTCCTTCTCT
>JADRCD010237309.1:51803-77989 GCA_019843815.1 Montemys delectorum | reverse complement strand
AAAAAAAAAAATGGACCAAGCATCTGGGAGAGACTGAGAGGGGTGAGTGTGTGCTGTGCATGTGAGCACCTCAGTCTGAATATTCAGAACACACATAAACTTGTATGCCATCACACACATGCAAAAACACTATTCCTGAGGAAAGACAGGAAGCAGGGACAGAGTTCTCGGATGCTTGCAGGTCACATCCTCTGGTATATGCAGGACCACACAAGAGAGATCCAAACTCAAGACAGGTGGAAGGCAAGGACTAGCAACAGAGCTTGTTCTTAGACCTCCATGTTCTGAATTGTGGCACCATGTACCTGCATGGGTGCTCGCCCACACACTCAAGACAGGGACTTCTTAATAAGTTCATTAGCCTGAGTCTAAGAATATTGACACAAAATCACTAACTAGTGTAGCCCAGAAGTCTCCAATGCCTTTTCTTTCTGGTGAGCAGCAGTCCTCCTTCTATGGTGAGAGCAGTCCTGGTGCTATGGTGGGATGCAATCCTCATCCTATGATCTGATATGTCTAATGATCCCAGGCTCTAGGCACCAGAAAAAAAAAAGGAGCAGAAATATCAAATATACATTCTTTTCTTCCTGGTTTTATTTATGCACGCTCATTGTAAAATATCCACCAACAGTTCACAGAAGGAATTATTTCATGAATAGAAGTATAATTTACTCAGTATATAATTCATTCTGTGATGAGGGAACAAAAATAGTATTTTTATCAGGAAACAAGGATTAAATACATTCAATCTGAGAAAAACAATTAACTTATACTCACAAAGCAAAACGAAGTTTCCATAAATAATTTAAAAAAAAAAACTCATGGTTTATTATGTGAAGCATTTGAGAAATGAAATGTCGAATGGTTCTACTTGTAAAGACCATTCCTTTGTCTGAACCTGTGAACACCTGGCACCAAGGGTCTATGGAACAGGGAGGGAGAGCAGATAAAACAGTGATGAGCAACCAGGGACTGAGGTCCTCACACCCACCTATTTGGAGAGCAGAAGTCTGTGTTTAGAGTAGGGCATGCTGGCATACATCTATAATCCCAAGGGCGAGGCTGCTGCGGTAGGAGAGTTGTGCTAGGGCAGACAAGGCTACACAGCAGACTCCATGCCCCAAAGGGGAGCCTATATTAGGCTAGGTCTTTGGGCAGCTCCTCTGCTTCTTGCTATTTTCAGAAAACAACATTTTATTAAGGAAATGCTGGTCCTCCCTCCAGCATTGGAGGGCAGGCACTCCACAGTCAGTGTCATGAGATGCTTGAATTCCAGCAAAGTGCAGCTTCATTTCCTCAGTCACAAAGTTCTGGAACTCACTACCTTACAACCCATGCTACAAAGCTCTCCATTACCATTCCCCTTCAGCATTTATTCTGTTTCAAATTTGAGTTTACAAGAAGTGTGAGCTCCTTGCTGGCTATGTTTATTAAGAGATCAAAGACCCTCTTTGCTCCTTAAGTCTTTTACATCTGCAAGGGACATCACACTATTTCAAAGAACAGTTGTTTCTCCACCCAGGAATTCAATATGAGAAATATGCCTTTGTTTCCAAACATTTACTTCCATGAAGCCTAGATCATTTCCAAATAGTAAGCTCACTGAAGTCACACAGGACATCCTGCTCTGGGTCATATTTAAGAGCAGTCTTCAGCACACTGTTTATGGCTGCCAGGCTGCTTCCCTTTCTTCCTCCTAAGTCCCTTTCCTAGTAGGAATGGCTTCAGTACTTATAGAGTAGTAGAAGGTGTCCATTTTCCCAAGCACACTTGAGAGGATGGTTTCCACTGTGTGTAGTTTTCTTACAACCACAAGTTGGCAAGAAAATATCAAGGTGGGATCCTTAAATTATAGGGTCTTTCCTGCATTGAGAACGACAAACTTCAGGTCAAGGACCAACCAAATGGCTGGAACATCAACTTGCAGAAGTATGATAATTCACTCCATACATATAGGCTTGAACATATTCAGATCAGTAGTGTCTTAGTATTTATTTGCACAGCCAGTGACCACACAATAAACAAACTCTAAATTTCTGCTGGCAGATGCTTTTGGAGAAGGGGGGACCCAACTCTCCGGGTACCAAGAAGATAATGAGAGGTGCCTCTGGAGAAGGGAAGAGGGGAACAAGAGGGTCCTGAGGAGCCTTTGGTATTGTTGTTTTTCATTAGAAGATGTAGATGAAAGCAAAGGTTTATATTACTTAAAGATTTCTTGTATCATTTATTTAGGTTTAGGGGTATATGCTCATGAATGCCAAACACAGGATTTCTGGAAGAGCAGGAAGCACTCTTAACCACAGAGTCATCTCTCCAGCCCCAAGTTCTTCATAATCTTGAGAGGAAAATAATACTGTTTCATAATTTACTATCTCTAATTTTATTATTTTGCACTTTCTTGTATCAGTTTTTAACAGTAGTATACTGGCTGGTTTGTGTGTCAACTTAACACAGGCTGGAGTTATCACAGAGAAGGGAGTTTCAGTTGGGGAAGTGCCTCCATGAGATCCAGCTGTGGAGCATTTTCTCAATTAGTGATCAAGGGGATAGGGCCCCTTGTGGGTGGTGCCATCCCTGGGCTGGAAGTCTTGGGTTCTATAAGAGAGCAGGCTGAGCAAGCCAGGGGAAGCAAGCCAGTAAGGAACATCCCTCCATGGCCTCTGCATCAGCTCCTGCTTCCTTACCTGCTTGAGTTCCAGTCCTGACTTCCTCTGGTGATCAACAGCCATGTGGAAGTAAGCTAAATAAACCCTTTCCTCTCCAACTTGCTTCATGGTCATGATGTTTGTGCAGGAATAGAAACCCTGACTAAGACAAGTAGGATAATTAAGTAATGGCAGAAGTATCTGGAAAGAACAATAAAGATACTAAGACTTTCTTCTTTTTTACCCTTTTAGTTTTTCAAGACAGGGTTTCTCTGTGTAGCCTTGGCAATCCTGAAACTTGCTCTTTAGACTAGGCTATCTTCAAACTCACAGAGATCGACCTTCCTCTGCCTCCCAAGTGCTGGGCTTAAAGGCACATGACACCTCACCATCCCTTTTTAAAATAGGGTTTTTCTATGTAGTCAGTCTAGCCTGGACCACTCAGTCCTGTTTCAGTCTCCTGAGTACTAGAATTACAGCTATGTGTCACCATGGCCGTAGCCTAATGATTTATTTTTCTTTAAACTGAGAGTGCTCAAGAGGGCTGGCCATCTCTGTAGAGACTGTTTCCCAAAGTGAAATGAGAATATACTTTCCAAAATACTTTGAGACACTTATAGTTTGAATTTAAATTCAACACATTTGTTTCACAGACAATTGAAAGAAATTGAGGAAAGGTGTATATTATAAAGAAAGGAACTAACATGCAGTCTCTATTTCGGAATTTATAAGAATGATTGCCAGATCATTTGGGATTTATTCAGATCAGTCTCTATTTCGGATTTATAAGAATGATTTAGGAACTCTCTATGGATCCTAAGCACCTGCAATGGCAAGGAGAGCTGCCTCTTCACAAATTACTCAGCATTTCTAACCAGCATTCCTTAAACAACTTGTATTTTTAAAACAATTATATTAAATGGCTGAAATAGAAACATATTGCTACAAAGTGAAGATTCTTGTAGGGCAGACCACTTCTAGGCAGGTAACTCTTATATGGGAGTATGCACAAAAATCCTTGATCAAGTAAAATGTGGAATGCATTGGTTTGGCTTCAGTTTTTACATTTGATCTACACAGAATCAGAATATTTAAGAATATGGGTGCAAATATATTAGTAAGGAGTGACTGGCAGGAGAGGTCACTGAATCTGGGGGTTTCTGGTGGTAGGGGTTGGGGTCTGGAGGGATTCTTGTCCTAGAGCAGGCTTTGCCAGCTGCTCCTGTATGGCAGTGTGGGTCTGTACAGATAGAGCATCCTCTACAGCAGCCACCACACATCACTTGTCAATATGCACCCAAAACCCAGATGTTATGTTAAATATCTTCATTTAAAAGTGTCAGCTGAAAATGACTAGAGACAAGCCAGGCAGTGGTGGTGCATGTCTTTAATCCCAACACATGGGAAGCAGCCACAGGTGGATTTCTGTTTCCAGGGCAGCCTACAGAGTATAACCAGTGTATACGGAGGTAGTTTTCAATGTTCATCATACTCAGGAAAGCCTGTTTTTAGGCAAGGTAAGCACTGAAAAGGTATAAAGCAAAATAATCCATTTTATTTTTTAACTGTCCATATATTTACAATGATAAAAACCTTCATGCATCATAAAACATAAGAGATACTTGACTCTGACAGTTATTCAAAATTAAGAAAGTTAGGAAAATCTAATCAGAAAATGTTAAGTAACTAGTAGCCCCAGATTGTATCATAGTCATGAACAGCATTTAATCATGAATACCATCATTTTCATTTACAACTTTATTAACAGTATTTAGATTAGAGTTTCATATGGTTACTTTATGCCAAATATCTTATCCAAATTCTAGTCACAAGCAGAAGTGAGTATTTAATTTGAGGATTTCTTATGGTCCACACTATGAAGATATATTTTAATGAGGATTACATGATATACAGCCAGCAAAAGAAACCTGTTGGACAGAGTGGTGAACTGCCAACAAGATACACACTGAGCTAATACACTACTGGAGGCCATGGCGGGTCCGTGATTGTGGCCATCATTTCCCTGAAGTTCAGGCTTTCAGAGGTCATTGAATGTTATAATTATCTCCAAGCTATTTTCTCCACTGTCACTTAAGCTTTGTCTAAACAGCTGGGTATGTTGCCAAGCAACGTCTCCATCTCCTCTGCTTAACTCTGCTTCTAATGTAACTTCTGTGGCGCCATAAAAATCATTATAGGAACGTAGATTTTTATCTGTTGGAGGGAAAAAAGAGTTTACACTTGAGTTTTGGTAGTTTGAAAAGCAAGGAGAAGTTTCAAATGCACCTCTTATAGGACTGATACAGTTTAAAAGCACTCCTTGAAAACAAGTATTTTCCTTTATAGAAGAAATATATCCTTTGTAACAAAGAGGTTATTTTTCTTCCTGCCTTTTTTCAACACACACACACACACACACACACACACACACACACACACACACCATCAGTCTGTCTAATACAAAATGAGATGAAATGAATTTTAATAAAGTTATATGAGTAACCCTTTGGTAATATCAATGAAATGCATACAGCCCAGAGTATCAGGCAAAGAGTCACTTCCTGGGAACACTCTAGCTGGACCTACCTCCCAGCAGGTTGACTTGAGCCATCTCAGATCGAAGTTTCCACCTCACTGATCCAGTCTCAAAGCTTTGGCTACTTGTGCGGATGGAAACAGTATCTACTTTTAGACCAGCTGACCCACACTCAAACTTCCAGGAAATATAAGCAAAAGATGATCCTTCTTTTCGGGCCAAATAAACCTAGAAAATTCAGGGCAAGTAGGAGGAATTTTCAGAAGAAATCAAATAGTGTAGAAAACGAGAGTCTTACCATTGCAGAATACTTTGAACAATGGGTAACTAAAAGTGAAAATTTCTCCACTAAAAGATTCTTAATGCTATCATTTTTCTTGCTATTAGCAATATTTCTTATGGTATCTTTTTGTATAATAACAAGCTATTACAGTACATATGTCCCCTAAAGTATAACTTGTTTAGAAGTTTATTACTTAAAGCAAGCACTGACAGGAACAATGCTGAACATGACTGTTTTCAAATAACTGCCCCTTGACTCATCTCTTCAAGTCAATATTTTAAAACATGCTTCCCAATGACAGTGAGACCACAGCCTCTCAAAGGACATGACACAGTTCAGCTACCACCAAAGGCTGTGGAAGTGACATACAGTCCTGCCTTCCCCTTCTCACTCCCAACAGTCATAGCTTAAGGTGCTCACATCTACTGGCTGTTTCCAGTATATCCCTGTCACAGCTACCCTTCCATATGTGTCATGAAACTCACATCTCTACCTGGGTCCTCCATCAACTCCCTCACTCTGGCCTGACCCTAAGAATCTCACTCTATCCTCTACTCTTGTCTGTACTCTCACAATACTTCTGTGTGTCTGTATGAGAAGAGATGGTCTATAAGAGGCCCCTCCTCACCACGCTGCACTAGCCATGCATGACAGCATCTGCTCTTGCTGCCCAACAGCACTCTCATCAAGTTTGAGTTTTAGGTCCCACATCCTCCATGGTATCCGCCTAGTCTATGTACCTCAGATCACAGGCTCTTGCCTTAAGTCTGTCAGTGTCCACAACCCTTCAACACTTCATCACGCCTGGACTTGCCAAACTTTCTTCACTTCAGTGTAATTATTTGTGTTTTGTCTAATGGAACTACATCAAAAGGACTCTGTGGGTATAAGCTCTGAATTCATGGGGGGAGGGACCTGCTAATAAACATGAAGTACTTATTAGGCATTAAAGGTATGTAATTTATATAATATACACCAATGGGCAGATATTCAAATTAGACTGGTTCATTTAGAAACATAATATATACTCTTTAGATGTAGAGCAAATGGCTGAAGGACCAACTATGGGAATGTCTTCCTGTATGTGCTACTGTGCCTTCTAGTTTCTATCACCAGGTAAAAATAACAATGACTAGCATTTACTTGCTCTATCTTTCTTCCTGGTTAAATATGCTTGTATGGACTTTTCTTGTCAACTTGACTCAAACCTAGATATATTTGGGAAGAAGGAATCTTAATTGAGAAAATTGCTCTTCTAGAATACTCCAAATGATAGAAGAAAGTAGAATAGAAAGAAAAACATGTGATTCCATAGCTCTTAGTTCACATTCAATAATATAATTAAGGTTTACATTAATACACAAGTGGTTGAAAATAGTAACTTACCAATAGGTAATGTTGCCAAGTAGAAGATGAGATAGTGTTAGTAAATACTATGTTATGTTTATATAAAAAAATTCAAGGACACTAATCTGACACTAATATGACAGAAGCTGTAGCTAACGAGAACAATTTTATTCTATAATGAAGTATCTGGAAAATGAAGCTGCATTTGGGGCGTATTACAGATGAGGAATGATGGGGATGCCCTGAATACAAAACTCAATCATACAATCAGTCTTTAGGACCAGATATTCCAGGCTACCAACAGTTAGAAATATGGAAGAACTGAATCCAGCATATATAAATACAACACCTGTCAATTAAAAAAAATACTAGAAAAATCAAGTATTGAGCAAGATCTCTGGCCTTAAACACATCTAACTGGAAAAGCAGAAAAACAAGAAGCACTTCACTTTTTTAAAAAGGCAATTTAAGTTCATTGTATGAAAAATGTGAATGTAAGAGACATTCATTTATTAAAAAAAGGGGGGACACTTTTTAGCTAAGGCCACAAAATAAATTGATATATATATATATATATATATATATATATATATGTATGAAGGCAAGTCTATGAGTATTGCCTTGATTATGATGTGGTAGGGACCATGTCAGGGCATGCTGTACTTTGTTGTATAAGAAAGCAGACTGAACTAGCCCTGAGGAACAAGCTAGGAAGCAGCAGACCTCCATGCCTCTGCTTGAATCCCTGACTTACGGCAGATGGGCTACAGAGTGCTAAGATGAAATACCCTTTCTTCCCCAAGCTGTTTTTGGCACTATTTTACCACAGCAATAGAAAGTCTAGCAAGGACAATGCTCATTAATCTGAAATGTTATCAGAATGATTAAATTAGCTATACCAGATCTACTGAACAATCTTGCTCTAAGAAGATGGTCTTGGGGGCTGGAGAGATGACTCTGGCTCAGCTGTTAAGAGAATGTCTTGTTCTTTCAGCGGACCTGGATTCCATTCCTAGCATCTACATGGAGTGGCTCACAACTTCCTGCATCTCTAGCTGGAGGAGATCTGACTCCCTCTTCTGCCCTCACTGCCACAGGTACCTGCACTTATCTGCCTAGACACATACACAAAATTTAAAAAATAAATATCAGGGCTGGAAAGATGGCTCAGCGGTTAAGAGCACTGACTGCTCTACCAGAGGTCCTGAGTTCAATTCCCAGTAATCACATGGTAGCTCACAATCATCTGTAATGGGATTTGATGCCCTCTTCTGGTGTGTCTGAAGACATCAACAGTGTACTCATATACATAAAATAAATAAATCTTTAAAAAAAACTTGAAAAAATAATAAAATAAATATAAATCCTTAAAAAAAAGCAGGAGGCAGAGGCTGGCAGATCTTTACATTTAAGGCCAGTCTAATCTCCATAGCAAGATTCAGGCCAGCCATAGCTAGGCAGTAAGACCTTGCCTCAGAAAAGCTTTTCCTGCCCTCAGATTTAGATATGTATAATCAACTATTGCCTTCTGTCATTAGGGTCAGATGTATGAAGCTATCAAGTGTTCCACTTAAGGTCAGGACAATCTCACTACAACATTCTCTGGCGTTCAAAATTTCCTACATTATATAGACACTTGATTTTTGACAAAGAAGCCAAAGCCATACAATGGAAAAAAAGAAAGCATCTTCAACAAAATGGTGCAGGTCTAACTGGATATCTGCAGGTAGAAGAATGCAAACAGATCCATACTTATCACCTTGAACAAAACTCAAATCCAAGTGGATCAAAGAAGTCAAATAAAACTGAACATACTAAATCTAACAAAAGAGAAAGTGGGGAATAGCTTTGACCTCAATGGCACAGGAGACAAATTCCTGAACCGAACACCATCAGCTCAGCCTCTAAGATCACCAATTAATAAGTGGGACCTCTTGAAACTGAAAAGCTTCTGTAAGGCAAAGGACACTGTGATTAGGACAAAACTACAGCCTACAGAATGAGAAAAGATCTTCACCAACCCTATATCCCACACAGGGTTAATATCCAAAATACATGAAGAACTTAAGAAGTCAGACACCAACAAACAAAATATCCTAATTAAAAGAGTGGGTACATAGCTAAAAAGAATTCCCAACAGAGGAACTTTGAATGGCCAAGAAGCACTTAAGGGCCAATGTCCTTAATCATCAGGGAAATGCAAATCAAAACAATCCTGAGAGTCCATCTTATACTCATAAGAATGGCTAAGATTCAAACCCAAGGGAAAGCACATGTTGGTAAGGATGTGGAGCAAGGGACCACTCCTCCACTGATGATAGGAATATAAGCTTGTACAACCACTTTGGAGATCAATTTGGCATTCTTTCAGAACATTGGAAATAGTTGTACCTCAAGACCCAGCTATACCACTCCTGGGCATAAGATGCCCAAAAGATGCGGTTGCTCAATTTCGTTCATAGCAGCTTTATTTGTAATAGCCAGAAACTGGGAACATCCCAGATGTCCACTCAAGAATGGATAAAGAAAATGTGGTACATTTACATAATGGAATACTACTTAGCTATTAAAAACAAGGACATCATGAAATTTCAGGAGAATGGATGAAACTGGAAAATATCCTGAGCCTAGATCCAGAAAAAGAAGCATGTATGTACTTATTTAGAAATGGTATTAGCCGGGGGGCACTGACTGCTCTTCTGAAGGTTATGAGTTCAAATCCCAGCAACCACATGGTAGCTCACAATCACCTGTAATGAAATCTGATGCCCTCTTCTGGTGTGTCTGAAGACAGCTACAGTGGACCTATTAATAATAAATAAATATTAAAAAAAAAAGAAATGGTATTAGCCATAAAGTACAGGATAAGCAGGCTACAATCCACAGACACATAAAAGTTAAGTAGAACCCAAGGGAGGATGCTTGAATCTCACTCAGAAGAGTAAGTGAAGTAGACATCACAAGTGGATGGAGAGTTCGTGGAAGAGGGTATAGGAAAGGCAACAACAGAAGTGGGATCAGGTGTAGGTAGAGTGGGAGTTGAGGGTTACAGGGCTGAGAGAAGGGGCATCTCTAGAACAAGATGGAGACCTGGGATGGAAGAGGCTCCTGGGAAGATATGAGGGTGACCCTGAGATTCCTAGCAGCAAGAGTTATGGAGTCTGAAGTTGCCATCTCCTATAGCTAGGCAGGACTTCTTGTGGAGAGAGACACCAACCTACCCACGAAACCTTCAACCCAAAATTTCCCCTATCAGGGATAAAGATGGAGCAGAGATTGAGGGAATGGCCAACCAATGACTGGCCCAACTTGAGACCCATCACATGGGAGAAAGTCAATTCCTGACACTATTAACTCTGCTATGCTTGTAGACAGGAGTCTAGCTGAGAGGCTTAATCCATCAGCTGATGGAAATAGATGCAGAGACCTACAACCAAATATCAGGCAGAGCTCAGGGAGTCTTGTGCAAGAGTCAGGGGAGGGATTGAGGGAGCCAGAGAGGTCAAGGGCATCATACACATACTTACAGAGCCAAATAACCTGGGCCCATGTGGCTCACAGAGACTGAATAACCAACCAAAGAGTATGCATGGAATGGACCTGGGTCCCTACACATAATAGCAGATATGAAACTTGGTCTTCATGTGGCTTCCCCAACAATTGGAACAGGGCTGTGTCTGACTCCAATTCAGACTCTCTTGCATGCCCCTAGTTGAGCTGCCTTATCTGGCCTCAATGGGAGAGGATGAGCTTAGTCCTGATGAGACTCAGTGTGCCAGGGTGGATGGATGCCTGTGCTAGGGTGGGGAGCTGCCCTTCTGCAAGGAGAATAGGGGTAGGAGGGTAGGACTGGGAGGAGAGAAGGAGGGGACTTCAATCCAGATGAAAAGTGACTAATTAATTAATGAGGAAAAGGAATACAAAAACAAACAAACAAATTTTCCTACTGTATGTTCTTGTAGCTATTTGTATGGGGGACCTGGGACTCTGTGATGGCACCATGTTCCCTAAAGTCACTGATCTCAACCAATTTAAACTAATGGTTAGGATCAGTCACAACTTTAATACCCCTTTAAGGGAGTGGCAACTAAAGGTTATTTAGCAAAGATAAGCCAAGCAAAGGTGTTACCAAAAGAAAGGCAGTTTGAAAAAACTAAGTCTAGGAGAAGCAGTGAAGATAGAAATAGACATTCTTGTCTCAGCATACATCTCTTAGTCCATCCAGTTTATTCTTGGAGCTCATTAGTTATGTTTCCCCTGAAGTATGGACATAAGGTATCATCATTTAAAGTCGAATTAATTTCAAACTACAAGCTTACTCTTGATATATTGAGTGGGTCTGCTTTAAAACTACAGCTTTTATTGTAACATAAAGATTTTAGAAGCCTCTGAACATGCCTGACAGAACGGCTCGGTTCTGTTTAATTTTGTTTTTTGTTTTTTTTTTGTTGTTGTTTTTTTTTTTTTTTTTTAGTCTTAAAGGCAGTACCTTTTAAGGTGATGGAAACTTAAGATATATTAGGGTTTATAGTTTTAATTAATCAATGCCAAAAAATAAATACACTGTATGCAAATAAAAGGTTATTTATGCTAAAATAATATAATATGAAAACAAACTAGACCCTACACATATTAAAAAATTCTTATATCTTTTCCATACAGAATATTGTTTACAGTACTTCTACCCAATTAAATAATGAAGTGATAATTTTAGACATGGTAAGAATATTTAGTTTGGTAACTTGAAGTACATTAAAATAATAGGATTTATATAAAGACTTGATTATGGTCGTGTCTGTAAATAATAAATACCATCATTACAAGACATTCTAACTTACTTAGGAAAAAATCATTTATTAAATTCCTAAATATATACTTGTCTAGTATTTTTATATCTTTTGATTTTTAAGTTATTTTTTTACTTTTACAATTTGTGTGTCTGTGCATGTGTGCGTGTGTGTTCGTATATGCTGTAAGTGCACGTGTTTGTCAAGGCCAGAAGAGGAATTTGGATCTTGTGGAGCTGCAATTATAGGCAGTTGTGAGTCACTTGATGCAAATGCTGAGAGCTGAACCCGCAACCTCTGCAGGCGCAATATATGTTGGTACCTCTGAGCACTCTTTCTAGGCCCCGTGGGTTGTTTTTAACTTCCTGCTTCACAGACCAGTTTCTGCTTCCTGGCCTTTATAATTTACAGGTTTCCTTTACTAGATGCAGATGTATATGTACTCTGTGTGTCTACTGAGCAGGTAAGTGCTGCTTTCTGACCTCAGCAGGAATGCTGGTAAAATTTGAAATCATGGACCTTTTCTCCAGCAACCCATCCCAGCCCTATTTTGGCATCTGCACACATATCAAGGTATGTACAAGCTGTTGGTTTTTAGGACTGAGAACTGTTTGCACATCTGCCTCCTTGAGTGTTTATGAGGAATGAAGAAGATTCTTGTTAAACATGCTGTGATTGCTATGTGTTGGGCTGCTGGGACTTTCTGGAGGTACTATCACTTGCCTCCCAAAGTTGCACCACTTGATTTGATTTTTGTGTTCTTTTTAATTCATATATTACTGAGCAATGTATTTGGAAATGTACTAAGTCTCTGTGGCCTTGGGAGGTAAGAGCCTCTAACATTGTGAGAAGAGGTTGCTGGTTATCCACTGTGTGGGGTGTCACTGAGTAGAGGAGTGCTGGGAACTGGCCTACTATTCAACAGAGCTGGCAAACAACCAAAGAAGGCTGATGTCTCTAAATGGGAAAGACAAGGTTTAATGACAATTGCTACTTTGACTTTCTTTCATCCCTCTCCTCTCTTTGCCTTCTCTCCTTACCTCTCTCTTATTCTCTCCTCTCTTCCTCTCCCCTCCCTCTTCCTTCTCTCTCTCCTTCCTCCTCCCTTCTCTCCCCATCTCCCGTCCTCCTCCCCATTCCCTCCCTTCCCCCTCTCTCTAAGATTCCAGTATTTTTACTGATTTAACACTAAGTTTTATAGTTAGAAACAGATTCACTCAATGAAGTATTGTGCCATACTCTACACTAAATCAAACCAGATCTTGAATAGGCATATCTGCTTTCTGTTTAATGGCCTTTGTAATGCATCATATCACTGAACTCCTCCTACAAAGCACCTGCTCTGACTACAGTGTTCTATTTTGATTCATGTATCAAAACAGAGCACATATCCCCACTGTTTTGATGAACACCTACTCATCTTTCAGTGTCCAGCTCAAATACTGCCTGTTTTGAGATCTGCCCAACTCCCACAGCCAGAGCTAATTACCTCAGCGTTTCCATAGCAATGCACTGCTATCCTTATTATAGCACTCTGCATGGTAGTTAAGATGGCTGTTTATGTTTTCCCTGTTAGACGGTAAGAAAAAGGACTCATATTCACTCAGTTAGCTGAGAAGACTGGTGTACATAACAGGCACTCGGCAATGTCTGCAGATGAACACAAGAGCGTGGAAGACAAAGGAAAAGCATGCCAGAGCTGCCCTGCTTCTCAAACACTGCACCTTCTGCCACACACCATCATTTGCTCTATTATTTTCCCTAGCAACACTGCTGGCTAGGGAGAAACATGAGCTTTCTTCAGCTTAGCAAGTACAGACTAGTTTCTGCATAGGTAAAACTTCTATTCCATTGTGCTTTCTGCTTGGAAATTTAGGCTAAGGGCAGTCTTCTACCAACTACAGAATCATCATAGACACTGAAATTTTAAGTTCTTTTTTTGTTCTGTTTTGGTTTTGCTGTTTTCAAGATAGGGTTTCTCTGTGTAGCCGTGGTTGTCCTGGAACTCACTCTGTAGACCAGGCTGGCCTCAAACTCACAGACATCCACTTGCCTCTGCCTCCCGAGTACTGGGATTAAAGATATGTGCCACCACCACCTGGAGAAATTCTAAGTTTTATTGTTTGGATTTTATTCATTTCTTTAGCTAAGTAAAAATATTTGCAAAATTGCAAGCTTAATAATCCCATAACCCATTCTCGGTTCAGCAAAGGGGACCCCCACTTTATAGTAAGATGCAATCATATTACTTTTACAGATGGTGTATGTGTCTGTGTGAGTGTGCATATGGTGCCTGTGCCTGTGAGTGGTGTGGCTAGCCTCTTCCTTCATGCTCTGTCAGTTTCTTTTGAAACAAGGTCTCTCCCTGAACATGGGCTCATTATTTCTCAGTTAGGCTGAAAACAGAAAGCCTCAGCAATATACTCCAGCTTCTGCCCAACTCAAAGCTGGGGTTATAGATATGTGTGGGATGCCAAGACTGTTTCATGGGTGGCTGAGCTCATGACTGCATATCAAGTGCTCTTAACTCCTAAGCCACCTCTCCAGCCCTGATTAGATATGATTTAACTCAACTTTGTAATAGTGCAGCAAGAGGTAAGTTTAGTTACAAAAGCTCATAACTGAATTTGAGAAAGAGAGCAGACCGTCTTTGTTTCTTTGTACTGTATGGTAGATGGTCATGAAGATGGCACCTTCATTCTATGACTTGTTTTGTAAGCTCATTTTAAAGCTCCCTATGAGTTAATAATGTCTTGGCAGAAGTGGGGGACTGCTATCGATGTGTTTGAGGTATAAGACAGTTAGATGGCTCAGTGGGCAAAGGCACCGCTGAGGAAGTCTGCTGACCTGTGTTCAATCTCTGGAGCGCACAGAAAGGTGACAGGAGAGAATCAACTTCATAAAGTAATCCTCTGACCTTCACATATAGCCTATGGCATGTATGTGCACTCTCTGTCCTCCACATTACTAATAAAAAATACGGTATTATCTATTGTTGCCATGTGGGTAACAGACTATTTATGGTGTTTCCAAGGAACGGGGATGCTTTAAAGCAAAGCTCTCCTTCCTTATGGGTAATATACTGTACAATCTGGGATGTATTAAGTGGATGGGACTGAAGTGTAGCCTTCAAGCCTTTAAGTTTTTAGGGCACAGACAGGGAATAACCAATAATTGAGCTCAGCTACTCATATCCTAATGTCATTTGTGAAATAGTTAGCTTTCTGGACATTGGGCTAAATCTATTAAAACTCACTAGAACCTAGTATTTAGTAGGCTGGTAATATATGGTTGTGAAGGAATTAAATGGCAGCACTCTTACACAGTTATATGGCAGTCATAGGCACTTGAATACTTTTTTCCTAAAAGAGAATTCAGGCAGTGGTTAAGAACATTTGTTGTTCTGCAGAGGACCAGGGTTCAGTTTTCAATACCACATGGTGGTTCACAACCATCTATAACTCTAGTTCCAGGTGACCTCATGCCCTCTTCTGACCTCCATGGGTATGAAGCATGCACGTGGTACACATACATATATGTAAGCAAAATACAAACATAAAATAAAATGAAAAAAAAATCTAAGAAAAATTTAAAAGTATTACATTTGAACACTGATAAAATAGATATTTCCATGATATAAGTATAAGAATCTCTAATGCATTTTTGATTTAATACTGTGAGCATGACTTTCTTTTCCCACTTCAAGAATTACCCAAAACAATTATATCAGTTTCATATTTTATATAATTGAAAAATGAAGGCAATCTATATCTGCTTAAACAATGTCACAAATTTTAAAGTTTCATGCATTAAATTACCATGTTCCAGTCTTTTTCAATTTTTCTGAATATGGATTCCATTTTCCACACACCGTTCTCCCATCCAGAAATATTTGTGTTGTTGTCTGAGACGCGGATGTAACGGTCTCTCACAATATCATAACGGAGGTGAAACTGCTTAGAAATCTTTTCCTTTTCAGAAGGGATGAACAGAATCTCTTTTCTCTTAAAAAAAGGCAGAAATTCAATATTTAATGTTGTGGAGACATGAAAACAAAGAGATGCTATGTGCAGTATAGTAAAGTATAGTAAAGTATAAAAGCTATATAAACTCACATTGCACACACCAAGTCAAATACTGAATAACACAAGGCACTGCTGGAAAAGAAGTGTAAGTTAAGGATTAGTTTTCATCATCCACTCTGGTGATCGGAGTAAGAATGGCTTGAATAGATTCATATGTTTGAATATTCGGTCTCCTTTACTAAACTATTTGGGAAGTATCACCTTTGTTAGAGGGGGTATGTCATGGGGAATGGGTTTGAGTCTTTAAAAGTCCCCCGAGGTTGTCAGAGAGCTCTCTGTTTCCTGTTTATGAATCTCAGCTGCAGTTTCAGTGCCAAGTCTACCTACGTGCCTGCCGCCATGTTCCCCCTCCATGAGGGTGGTTGACTCCTTTCCTTCTAGAACTAAAAGTCCATATAAACCCCATCTTCTGTAAGTTACCTTGGTCATGCTGGCTTGTCCCAGCAATAGAAAACCCATCTACCTACATACACTCATTCATTTTCCCTCACTTCTACTCTTCTACCTCCACCTGTAACTCTGACACTAAAGGTCACTACTAGCTTTGCACTCTTAACTGCTCTGTTTGTGCTCCACACAGACAATAGTGATCCAAAGATGAACTTGATAACTGAATTGTCTCCTGATTCTGCAAAGGCCCACCAGAAGGCAAAACCATCCACTGTGGAGAATCAGCAATCTTTGTACTCTCAACTTCATATAAGTTATCACTCGTTCATAACTTTTGTAGTGGGGTACACTACAAAACTAACAAAAGTGTGTAATATTTTATGTAACGTGTGTGTGTAATAGTTTAAAATATTATCACTTAGTGAGTATGGTGGAGCAAACATAATTGCAGTCAGTACTGGGAAGGCTAATGCAGGAGGATAGCAAGTTTGACACCAACCTGAACTACACTGCAAAACCTTATCTTTAAAAAAAAAAATAGCAAAACCCTTTATCAGTCCACACATGAAAGAGAATATATGTCTTTAGCAGAACCTGCCTATTTGCTGTCAAAGGTGAATATAAGCAAGTTATTATTTTTTAGAATTTGATTTTAGCAAGTTCTGTTTTAGCATTCTCAATTCTTTTCCTATCTTGTTCCTTTTTCCTGCCTTCCTCCTTTCCTTTTGTGGCACTGAGGACCCAGCACCTTGAGAATATGAGCATGAACTTCTACAGCCCAACATCTTCCTCTCTGCTTTATCAAAGGTATTTCAGAATGCTAACACAAACCACAGAGAAGTGTTTGGAATGAAAACCTATTCTCTTACAAAGGATAACTAGTTGTCAAAAATTAAAAAAAAAAGCACATTGTTGAATGTAGCATGTATGGAAAGAAGCAAGGCAACATGTAACAAGATTGATATTTCATTAAAAAAAAAAGAGAGAGAGAGAGAGAGACCATGCTGGTCTCAGACTTGAGATCCTCCTGTCTCAGTCTCCCTAGGGCTGGAACTACAGGCATGTGCCATCCCTCTTAGCCTTCATAAAATGAAGTTAAGATAAAACTTTCCTTTCTGGAAACAATATCAGCAATATTTTCTTCTAGCTCCAAATGACTGTGAGATTAAGATGCAATTACTTTTTAGGGTTAACATTCCTTTATGCTCACATTTAAAACATCCATTTGTAAAGTGGGAGTCAGTGGTTTCTTTTTAAATCTATGGCACTAAGATGGTCTCCAGAAACTGAGAAAATCTCAAAGTTTTCAAAAGGGAAAAATAAGCTCATTCTATGACCCAGTTTATATTTTTAAAGTTTAATCAGTGTACACCCATGTAAGAGGAAGCACACTCACTCCAAAGGAAAGGAATTGAAGACCTAAATAATGTCCATGTTTTTAGCTGAACACAGCTGTGAGTTAAATGAGCTCTCTTTAATGGCTAAATCTAGATTCAGACTCCTAACTTGCACTGTGTCAGCAGTGATTGGAACTATTCGTTGAACGTGGCTGTTATAATTCTACAGCTAAAGCAACATTACTAACAGCCTGTCACAGATGATGGGATGAACTAAAAAGCAATCACAGAATTTACTGGGACTTTGGGACATGAAAAATGAACAACAATGGCATACTTAGATAAAGGTGACATAAAAGTTTAATTTGTTCAGAATTGTTGAGTTGTCTGGTAACTATGTGGTGGATCATTTTCCTTTCAGGCACTTTCATTATGTAACTTCCTAGGCTCTCTGTTTGCTGAATAGTGCAGCAATGCTTCTTGAAGCTCCCTAGGTGAGAGGCAATCTAGTGCCCTATGTCTCCCTCACATGGACTTCCACCATACAGATCAGTTCCAGTGTTAGTCTTTCCATTTCTATAGGTTAAATGCATGAGAGCAACCCTTTCCTCAATACTGAGGCTTGAATACAGGGACTCACACAAGCTCGGCAAGTGCTTTTCTGTTGAGCTGCTCTCTCAATACTTCTTTTCTCTTTGGTAAAAGTTTCACTAAGATAAAGTCACACTGAGATACAGGTGGGTGCCAACAGAAACAGCTACATAATAATTCTTAGACTAAATAATGCAGATTTTGACAGCCTTACCCACTAAAGCAACTGACTGTTAGAAATGTGTCTAGTTTTACTTTTAGATGGAAGAGAAAAATAAAATTTAAATTGTGTTACATATTGTAAATCTATCCCTATATACTACTCATAAAACCTCCCAGGATGAAAGCTTTCATCACCTAGGACTTTGGTACACACAGCGTCTAAGTCAGCCTGCTTGGCTAGAACACATACCTCTAGACCCGTCTCACCTCGGGCCACTCTCCAGGCCAGTGACCCAGATACCCTTCCACCAAGTTCTCCAGGTTGGGGGGGTTTTGGGAGATATAAATTCAACAAGCTCCACAATTATCCTCTGGAGAAGTTCTTTTCTTCTGCTTTCTGATAATGAAAGCTGTCTCTGTAATTAATGTTTAAAATCAGACTTTATGAGAATACAGAAGAAGCTTACCTCTAAGCAAAATAAAAACTGAAGGATTCTTGAAAGAAGTAATAAAGTTTGCTACTTAGAAAATTTAAAACTATGGAAAACTTGATTTTATATACTTTATCTTAATAAATCATTTAGCATCTATTTTAAACTTTCATGACTTGGATTACTGCAGCTTTCAAATGGGGGGTGCTACCAGGGGGTAGCACCTTCTGTTATGCTTGCGACAGACTAGCTTGTATTGTACCAATGGCCTAGCTAAAAAAAACTATGAGACATGTACACATGTGCACACATGTACATACAAAAAGAGGGGATGGGGGAGATTGACTGGGTACATAAAATAAGAAGCTATCAAGGAGCCAGGATGCGAGAAGATCCCAGGGGAAAATGAACTACTTCGAAGGAGCATACTGTACCCTTTCCCCTCCCAGGGACTTGCCAGTTATTAAGCACTATGAGAAGAGGCTGAGAAACCAGAAACAAACTGTGGGCCAAAGATCTGAAAAGCAACACAGAATTCCTAACAGAGAGGAAGGCAGCAAATCAAATCAAATACAAAATTCTCCAGTCAGGCTCTCCCGTTCCAGGCTAGGGTCTCTATCAAGCTCCTCTCATGAGACTGAAAGGTGAGTTCAAACTAGACTGAGGCATTACCATACATGTCAATCTAGAGTCAGATTTAAGTAGCTGGCTTCATTTTTGCTGTCATGCAGAACAAAATTAGTTGTTGTTTAAAGTACTGCAAAAGTACATTTATACACAAAATACTACCAAAGGGTTATAAAAGACTCTTGCATCTCCAGACCCCTTCTTTTTTTCCTTAGTAATCAGTATAACCATTCCATGCCTTATTTTAGAAAATTACATACATGACCATGTAGGTACATTTATATATACATATGTACACAAGTACAAGTGCATCATCATACTCCAGATACAGCTTGAAAACTAAACAGGATACTTTTCGATTCTTCAGATGGGGGTCTCACTATGTAGTTCAGGTTAGCTGTTAGCCTGAAATTCACTATCCTCCTATTTCATCTTCCCAAGAGCCACAACAACTAAAATTGCTAAGATTACAAACGTTCACTAACATGCCCATCAATGACATAGTGTGTATATGTCTGTGTATGTGTGTGTGTGTGTGTGTGTGTGTGTGCGCGCGCGCGCACAAGTGCCTATCATATGTCCCAGAGTGGAAGTTAGAGGTGAACATCAGCTATCTTCTTCTATCTTTCTCCATGTTACTCTTGAGAGTGGATTTCTAATTAACCCACATCTCACCATCTTACCTAGACTAGCAGCTGGAAAGCTCCTAGGATCTAGCTGTGTGTTACTGATCAGTGCTGTGGTTACAGGTGCAAGCTACCACATTTATAGTTTACATGGATTCTGGGGATCCTCATGTTTCTGCAGCAAGCACTGTAACTACTGAGCTTTGTCCCAAGCCCACAAATACATGCTTCTTATACAAATACTACAAATACTGGAATGCTGTTTTATTCATTTTGAGAAAGAATGTGATATTTAACATAATACCCTATAATACTTAAATGAACTATACAAAAATTTCCATGAATAAAGACACTGGCCCTTCTGATCTGGGCCGTGCCTTGAGCAGGCCTTGGGCACGAACTCCACAGCTAGTCCCACAACACCCAGAGGAAGATCCACTCCTAGGTGCTCTAATACACCCAGGATCATAGGATCAGAGGTGCTCTGAGCAGACCCTGTGCTCCATCTTAGCAGCCAGTCCCACAACATCATCCCACAACAGAAAAAGCTCCACTCCAGGCGCGTTAACACACTCAGGACCACAGGTTCACAGGATCTCAGGATCCCAGGATCCCTGGATCTTGGTCACACCAGGATCTCAGTGTTCCAGAGGCAGCTTAAATCCCAGGACCTCTAACACATCCAGGATCTCAGGATCATAGGATCACAGGATCCCAGAATCACAGGATCACAGAGACAGCTGAACTCTGAGGAGTTCTGACAAAACTAGGATCATAGGACAGATGGCCTCCAGTCAGATATAGAGGGCAGGTAGCACTAGAGATAATCAGATGGCAGGAGGCAAGCATAAGAACATAAGCAACAGAAACCAAGGTTACTTGGTATCATCAGAACCCAATTCTCCCACCATAGCAAGTCCTGGATACACCATCTCACAGGAAAAGTAAGATTTGGATCTAAAATCAGTTCTCATGATGGTGATAGAGGACATTAAGAAGGACATAAATAACTCCCTTAAAGAAATACAGGAGAACACAGGTATACAGCTAGAAGCCCTTAAAGAGGAAACACAAAAATCCCTAAAAGAATTACAGGAAAACACAACCAAACAGGTGAAGGAAATGAACAAAACCATCCAGGATCTAAAAATGGAAAAAGAAACAATAAAGAAATCCCAAAATCCTAGAAAACCTAGGAAAGAAATCAGGAGTCATAGACGCAAGCATCACCAACAGAATATAAGAGATAGAAGAGAGAATCTCAGGTGCAGAAGATACCACAGAAAACATTGACATAACAGTCAAAGAAAATGCAAAAAGCAAAAAGCTCCTAACCTAAAACATCCAGGAAATCCAGGACACAATGAGAAGACCAAACCTAAGGATAATAGGTATTAGAAGAGAGTGAAGACTCCCAAGGTAATGGGCCAGTAAATATCTTCAACAAACTTATAGAAGAAAACTTCCCTTACCTAAAGAAAGAGATATCTATGAACATCTTCTTGAACATCCTATGAAGCCCACAGAACTCCAAATAGACTGGACCAGAAAAGAAATTCCTCCAGCCACATAATAATCAAAACACCAAATCCACTAAACAAAGAAAGAATTTTAAAAGCAGTAAGGGGAAAACGTCAAGTAACATATAAAGGCAGACCTATCAAAATTACACCAGACTTCTCACCAGAGACTATGAAAGCTAGAAGATCCTGGGCAGATGTCATACAGACCCTAAGAGAACACAAATGCCAGTCCAGGCTACTATACCAAGCAAAACTGCCAATTACCATAGATGGAGAAAACAAGATATTCCATGACAAAACCAAATTTACACAAAATCTTCCCATAAATCCAGCCCTACAAAGGATAATAGATGGAAAACTCCCAACACAAGGAGGGAAAGTACACCCTAGAAAAAGCAAGAAAGCAATCTTTCAACAAGCCCCCCAAAAAAGATAGCCACACAAATATAATCCTACTTCTAACAACAACAACAACAACAACAAAAACAGGAAGTAACAATCACTTTTCCTTAATATCTCTTAAGATCAATGGACTCAATTCCCCCCCCCCCCAAAAAAAAAAATAGACTAACATACTGGATACGTAAACAGGTCCCAGCATTTTGCTGCATACAGAAAATGTACCTCAGTGACAAAGGCAAACACTACCTCAGAGTAAAAGGTTGGAGAACAATTTTGTGAGCAAATGTCCCAAGAAACAAGCAGGAGTAGCCATTCTAATATCGAATAAAATAAACTCTTTACCAAAAGTTATCAAAAAAAGATAAGAAAGGACACTTCATATTGGTCAAAGGAAAAAATCTACTAAGATGAACTCTCAATTCTGAACATCTATGTTCCAAATGCAAGGGCACCAACATTCATAAAAGAAACTCAAAACACACATTGCACCCCACACAATAATAGTGGGAGACTTCAACACCCTACTCTCATCAATGGACAGATCATGAAAACAGAAAGTATACAGAGACACAGTGAAACTAACAGAAGTTATGAACCAAATGCATCTAACAGATATTTATAGAACATTTCATCCAAAAGCAAAAGAATATACCTTATTCTCAGGACCTCACAGTACCTCCTCCAAAATTGACCATAACAAAACAGGCCTCAACAGATACAAAAAGATTGAAATAATCCCCTGCACCCTAACAGATCACCACAGACTAAGGGCTGGTCTTAAATACCAACAAAAACAATGGAAAGTCCACATACACATGGAAGCTGAACAACACTCCACTCAATGATAACTTGGTCAAGGAAGAAATAAAGAAATTAAAAGCTTTTTAGAATTTAATGAAAATGAAGATACATCATACCAAAATTTATGGGACACAATGAAAGCAGTAGGAGGAGGAAAACTCATAGCTCTAAGAGCCTCCAAAAAGAAACTGAAAGCATATACTAGGAGCTTAAGAGCACACCTGAAAGCTCTAGAACAAAAAGAAGCAAATACACCAAGAAGAGTAGATGGCAGGAAAGAATCAAACCAAATAGAAACAAAAAGAACTATACAAAGAATCAACAAAACCAGGAGCTGCTTCTTTGAGAAAAATCAACAAGATAGATAAACCCTTAACCAGACTAACCAGAGGGCACAGAGTCATTATCCAAATGAATAAAATCAGAAATAAAATGAGAGACATAACAACAAAAATAGAACTTAAAATAACTATTCTGTTTGCTGAATATCGATAGTTGAAAATATTAAAATAATGTTCTACAAACATCATGGAAATATTATTGATAAATTTTTTCACTGTGCTTGAAATTAGCATTTTCTTAAATTTTTTTTTTTTGATTTTTAAACCCTATCTATTCTTAAGAGATTTACGCAAAATAACAAGAAGAACAACTGGAGCAGCAAATAAATCAACAGTAAGAAAATCAGATCATTGATAACACAATTGCAAACAAGATTCATCTTGGAAAACAAATTTGTCTTTTTTTTATTTTTTATTTTATTAGATATTTTCTTTATTTACATTTCAAATGATATCTCCTTTCCTAGTTAAGTTTAACTTCAAAGAGTTTTTGCTATTTTGAAATTTTCAAAATAAACTTACTGATAAAATAATTTCTCTCCAAGAAACACTGACAATCTTTTTTAAGTAAACTGATTATTAGACAATGTACACAGATATATAATGCATTTTAAATACTCTCTCACAGGTTCTATGCCGTAGTGTAGGAGAATACCAGGGCCAGGAAGTGGGAGAGGGTGTGCTGGTAAGCAGTGGGAGAGGAGAGGGGATAGAGTCTTTTGGTTTTTTTTTTTTTTTTCCAGAGGGGAAATAGGAAAGGAGATATCATTTGAAATGTAAATAAAGAAAATATCTAATAAAAGAAAGAAAAGAAAACAATAGGCTACAGGGAGTAGGACAAGCATGAGCCAGGGGAGGGGCAGGGGGGATGGGAGGGGCAGAGAATCTCCAAAAATAAGGTATTAAATGAGACACACAACTTTGCACACTAATTTAAAAAAACAAATTAAGCAATAAATAAGCAACAAGCAAGAAAATAATAAACAAATAATGAATCCATTTTCCATTTTAAAAATAAATAAATAAATAAATACTCTCTCACTATGTCAGGGGGTATCATATAAGGGCTTTTGAGTATATTTCTTAATGATTCATTTGTAATATTTTATGCTCTTTTACTATGCTTAACTCCCCAAAAATATTTTGTATGTTTTGAAGCAACTTAGTATTGAACATTAGATATAGGGTCCTCAGTTATGGATAGTATTAAATATTCATTAATGATATTTTTAGGGTATGAAAAGATATTAATATAAAAGTTGAATAATTTTTTGTATTATTTGATTCTCAAAATACTCAATATTATTAATATGTTTGATTATAAAATGAATTTAAATAAGAAAAAATAAGAAAAAAAGACACCGGCTTATTAAAATAGTCTTGGTAGAAAGATGTTTCTACTTTAGGAATTTCAATGGTGGCTAAGAATTTGGCTCACTTGGTAAACTGCTCCCCTAGCCTAGGATCCCTAAGGCTCTGGGTTCCACCCTCTGCACTACATAAACCTGGGTGTGGCCGCTAGTTAACTCATGAGAATAAGAGACTGCAGAGTTCTCAGCTCTCAGTGGACACCAGATCACACCTCTCCCTCAAGGCTTGGGGGTCACTGAAGAAGAAGGGACAGAAAGTTTGTAAGAGCCACTTGTGGCTGACTGACTAATCAATGTGCTTTCCAGACACAGCAGGGAAGCTGCACATGTAAACCTCACAGGAGTCATGACAGCAAGCACAAGACCTGTGTACACACTCACGTCGGACAGAATCCCAGCATGGAAGCAGGGAGGTAGGAATGAAGTCCCACCATTATCAAGGGAGCTATTGGCAACTAGTAATTGCTGGGATGAAGAGAGTTAGTTTTCCTGAAAGGTATGACTCCTGGTGTTGATCAAGCTCCAGGAGTATTTGGGCAGCACACATTAAGACAAAAAAAAAAAAAAAATGATGATATGAAGTGGATGGGTGGGTAGGGATGAAGGAGGGAGGGTGGATCTAGGGGTAGTAGTGGGGTGGTAAGTGTCAAAATGCACTGTAGGGAACTCTCAAAGAATTAAGGTAATTTTTATAAACTAGGCATGTTGTTATACATATTATCCTAGCACTTGAGGTCAAGAATACATGAGAGCTTTCTCAATAAGTAAATAAAGAGTTAAAACTGGCTATTTCTAATATGTAAAATTTCAAACCGTCCTCTTTAAAATAATAGCCACCACATACCTGCTTATTAAGTCCATTAATAGTTTCTCGAAGTAACTCTTCTTTAACCTTGGTCCTCCTGGACATCACCTCATCATGTTTACAAGAGTATCGCCAGGTGACATCAACTACCTAGAATTAGTTACAAAACAAAACTATTTAACAAAAATCACAACGTTCCTTTATTTTTTATAAATAGCTACAATGCAAGGAACTTTGACAAGTAACTAAGAAAATGTTGGAATTTAAAAGCCAGAGTTGAGGGTATTGTTCAATTAAAAAAAAGAAAGAAAGAAAGAAAAGCTGAGCATGATAGATTACTACCATAACCCAGGAAAAAGAAGGCTGAGGCAGATCCGTGAGTTCAAAGTCAACTTCACCAGTCATAGTAAAATAAAATGAAAGTGAAAGACACTGAAAAGAATATACTTTAATTTTTTTTCAACAAAACAGTGATAAATTAATATAGTTTTCAAAAAGTTAGATTTTCATACTTTAAAGCTGCTGACACTGCAGAATTAAACAAACAAAACTTTACTCTCATTACTGTATTATTACAGAACTGATTTCTGACAGAGAGGACAAGTAAAGGGAAAAGTCCAGTTTCCTCAGCCATCTTTGGCACAACAGTTCATTAATGTAGATGCTCAAAATAAGTCTCAACTAACTAAAACATAAAAAGCTCTAAAAAGAAAACAAGGGAAAACCATTGTCATGAAGCAGCAAAACTTCCATATAATGTGAAAAGCAAAATCTTTAAGAGAACATTATAAATTTGACTGATTTCTACTTTTACCATTTAGAACATATGAGGCAGATATTAACAAGACATAATTCTAAAAACAACTTATATAAGAACCTAAAAAAAAAACCCCTTCAAAACTGGGGCAAAAGTTTAGAAAATGAAACCTAGCACATGCTCCAGGCCACTGTGTCATTGGGGAAGCACATTTGGAAAGCATAACTATGCTCTCATTGGTGGAGCTGAATTTAAAAAAGTTAAAGCCACAAGGTCAATTCCCCAGTGTAGGAGAATGCCAGGGCGGGAGGACAAGGATGGGAGTTGGAGGGTGGGTGGG
>JADRCD010237309.1:0-51703 GCA_019843815.1 Montemys delectorum | reverse complement strand
ATGGGCGGTTTCCTCCTCCCAGGAGGAGATTTGGAAAGGGAAAAACATTTGAAATGTAAATAAAGATAATAATAATAATAATAATAATAATAATAAAGTAAAGCCACACTAAACTTTGGCAAGGATATGGAGAAACTAGCAAGTCTCATGTACTGCTGGTAGGAAAATAAAATGGTGCCACTGCTTTACAAAACAATCCGACAATGAGCCAGCCATTCCACTCCTAAGAAATGATAAAAAGCAAGCATATATCTGAATGTTTGCAGAAGCTTAATTTAAGATTAAAAATGAAAGTCACCCAATATCCATCTACAGGTAAATGGATACCCACAGGGGAAACATCGATTCCAATGACTTTATGGTGTTTACAAATGACAGAGGAAACAGCACCCTACAATGTATGTGGTCCATATGTCAAGTACGCTTCGAAGGTGTGCATTTTCTCTGATGTCCTACCTCATCTTTAGAGAATGCTATTATATAGGAAAGCTTCTTGCCCCATCCTATTTCATAAAGGAGGGGCTTGTCGCAGACATCTTCACATGCATCACAGTGCAGCCACCGCTGCTGAGATGAAGAATAGACTTCTGTCCAAACATGGTCTACTCACGTGGGAGAAGAGAAAGAAAAGGGAAATAGAAGTTAAGTTTATAAAACAAGAATGACTTCCAATAACTGTATGTAATCCTCTAAGAATCATATAATAAACTAATTTATAATATTTAACATCGAGTTAATTAGCAAGAACATTTTGTGGCACACATAACTGTACAGTATTTGTATTTAAAAAGTAGTCAGTTTAAGTCTTAACTAAAGATGATGTGTGCCGTGACTCCAAGGCAGGTAAATCTTTCAGAAGAGCATCCGAACTGCCAAGCTGTAAGGAATAGATGTGACTTCAGGACCAACAACTTCTCCGGACCCAGAAGGAGGCCCGACAGTACCTGGTTATTCATGGTTTATATTTAATTTTGAAATGGAGTCTCATTAGTAGGTAAATGGATACCCAGGCTGGTTTCAATCCTCCTGCCGTAAAGCCCCTTGAGCTCCCGAGGCTCTATCTGACTCTGAGAGAAGACTATCAGCTGAAGGTTTCATCTAATTCTAAAACAACAGTGGAGACAAGGGAAACCCTGGAACATGGAAAGTGACTTTCAACACAGACCTCACGTGAGTTTTTTCTAAATGAAGAGCAAGTCCAACACCAAGGTTTTCCTCAGTGTCTGCAGAATGTAGGATAGGCTTACTACACCAACTACAGCAATCCTTTAGACATGATCTCTACAGCATGTTACTACACACTTTCCCATCCACGCGGAACAGGGCTACTGTTAATGTCACTGACAGGACAGAGTCCACGTACTGGGAATGGGCAGCTTTTAGTACAACTCTGTAGTTACAGAGCCTTGAGATCACCTGTGAGGCTGGTACTGCTGTTACCCTACAGAAGATTAACAGAAAACTCAGGTGATAAGAGAAAGAGAAAATGAGGGGCTCAGGCTATAAACCTCAACTCCAAGTTTATAAAGCCCCTTTCTTCTCTGTCTCTTCTTCTCTCCTACTCACGTTGTACCTGTGTAATCCCAGACATATCGAGCTTCAAACCCTAATGCACGGCAGCACAGAGTAAAACAATTGGCCCATTCACCACAGCGTCCACATCTTGTTTCCAACAGTTTCTCTGGGTTGTTATATCTGGTTTAAAAAACAACAAAGACAAGAGCTGTGATTCATGATCAAAATAAAATTTTTAAAGAATTTAAATCACTTGTATGCTAAAACGATAATCATGACTTTTAGTTTCTTATTTTAAAATACTGATGAAAGCACATAGCCTATACAAGCTACTGTGCTAGTCTTTGTGAACCATGCTTAAAATGTAGACCAGTTGGCTGGCATTCGTGGTGCATGCCTTTAATCCCAGCACATGGGAGGCAGAGGCAGGCGGATTTCTGAGTTCGAGATCAGCCTGGTCTACACAGTGAGTTCCAGGACAGCCAGGGCTACACAGAGAAACCCTGTCTCGAAAAAAACAAAACAAAACAAAAAACAAAACAAAACAAAAGGTGGAACTGTCTTCAATGAGTGTAGTTCACACTATGCAGTCAGTTTTATTCTTAATTAAAAATGGATGCTACCACTTCAAAGAAGGTAAGTGCACTGATTAGCCTATCCATACCATCACACTCAGAATCAGTATTACAAGCCATATAACAGCTAAGATGTAGGAGAATGGCTGGACAGGGGAATTTTCATCTTGACTGGTTTCCAAAAATATTTAGATAGGCGGGTTTTCTAAAAAATGTGATTAAGATATTCAATGGTTCTCTTGCAAGAAAATAAACTTGCTACGTAATTACCTTTAAAAATTACTCAATGGATTTTAACTTGGGGCAGGGGTAGGGACCAGGGCAGGGATTTAGCTCAGTTGGTAGGGTACTTGACTATTATACATGAATCCTCAGTTCAATTCCCATCACCAAAAAAGATGGCATGGTGTTGTACAAGTATACTCTCAGGGTTTGGAAGGAGGAGGAGACTAGGAATTGAAAGTCATTCAAGGCCAGCCTGTGCTATATGAGACACTGCCTCCAAACATGAAAACCAAATCTAGGGCTGTGGGGATTAGGGCTAGAGAGATGGCTCAGTGCTTAGGAATACTTGCTGTGGAAAAATAACGACCTGATTTTGGATCCAGTACTCATGTAAAGAGCTGTGGGTGTGACCATGCATACTTATAACCCCAATGCTGTGGTTGATGGAGGCAGGATTTTTGGGGCTTGGTAGACACCTCTCTCCAGGGAATAAGGTAGAGAATGGTTGATAAGACTTCATTCTCCCTGTATGTAAACACTTGGATTCCTCATTCATATGCAGATATTTTAGCTTAGTATAAGTTCCAGTTTTCTTTTTAATAATGATTTTTGATCAATATTCTGGACCCACTTAAAAATGCTTGCTAATTTACAAGCAAGATGTGTGCAGCATCCTTCCAAAAGTTACTTCAATTACAAATGTACCACAAGAATAGAGAGCACTGAGATTTTCACTCTGCACCGAGAAAGGCTGGCGTGTGTCCTGTGCTCTAGCTAAGCAGAAAGGCTAGCCCCACACCTGGAAGAAAATGGAAGTAGTGCCATGAAAGAACTGACTCTGCAATGAAAAGTCTGCTAAGCAACTGCATTGCTTAAGCTAAGTGAATTCATCACTCTAACTGAAAAGGGATGCAAGGTTACATTAAGGCATAACAATGAACTGGAGCATTCTGGTCTTGGGCTAAGTCAAATAGAGTAGAGCAAGAGGGATTCCTCAGTGGTGAAGCATTGCACTAGCAACACTGAGGTCCTGAAGTCTAGCTCTGGTACTAGAAAAACATAACAAAACATAATAAGCACCCTCCAAAATGTGCTTATTCGCCAACTTTGTACAAACAGCTAAAAGTACAGCAGGCAAATGCTTAGAAAATAGACTTTGCATAAATACACTAGCATAAATACCACTAATCCATACTATATTGTTAGTTTAATTCTGTTGCCTAGGGAAAAACAAACAAAAAGCCTCATAAGAGGGATTTAACTAGGTATATCGTACTGTAAAGGGGCTGTGTAAGTGTATGCTGAAGAACAACAAAACAAAGCTGGTTTTATATAAGCATTGGGTACTACAATAATCTTTTATGTATAATGTAGGGCTGGTTCCAAATTAAGACAGAACTGAGTACTAAACTCCACCAGAACAGGCTTTTCAAACATGTAGCATCTTTTCTTGTTGGGCAACAGAACTAGACTTTGTAACTATTGCCTATTAAGAAAATCCAGCAAGAAGCTTAAAAGCTACAGGTTGAAAAAAGTAAATTGAAAAAATTTAATTTCCCAAGTTTAAAATGGAGATATGATTATTCAGGTTTAGTGGTACATGTGTGTAATTTTGATATGTAAGAGGATAACTGAGCTACACAGCAGGACTCAGTCTCAAACAAAACCAATTAATCAAACAAGAGAAATACAGAGATAGATATGAAAGGCTGGGACAGAGGAAGTCCTAATTAAAACAATTTCTGCCCTTACTTTTACCCCTGTATCTGATGATTAATTAAAGACAGCACTATATTTACTATCATAATGGCATCGCTATCACTAATATTGTCACTGTACACCACATCACTTTCATACTTTACAATGCTATGGACATGTGTAAAAATGTATGCCTTAGAATAGGAGCCAACAAACTGAATAAAAGGAGACAGTAAGGACTGGAGATTAGCTCAGTTGGTAAATTGCCTACCTAACATGCACAAAACTAGTTTAGTCCCCAGCACTGGATACATTGTGATACATGCCTACAATCTTAGCACTCAACAAATAGAGGCAGAAAAATTCGAAGTTCTAGGACAGCCTGGGCTACACAAGACACAGATATACACACATGAGGGAGAGACAGAAAACACAGCCTGAAAACTGTCATAGGACCCATAATTCAGAAGGTTGTGTCCTAACAAAACTAGAGAAAGTGGATATGGCTGGGTCTAGTATGTCTGTCTAATCTGTAGACTTCTGTCCTAAAGAAATATCAAGTCCAGTTAAAATGGAGATTAAAAAGCGGATTTGATAATAAATCCCTGTTAACCATCACACTGAGACACCCCCCAACCTCACTTTGCAGGTACCCACCTTGGGAAGCGGTTGCTCAACTGGCAGGCATCACAATAATGATCCTCCACATTCTTTGCACCCCACTTCAGCTCATCATCATTGGGCAGCAGTGCCTCATCTCTAGATCTAGTCTCTCCACCACATTTACTGCACGCAATGTTATTCACCCAGCGAAAAAACTCCTCTTTAAACCAGTGTAGGAGCTCCAGTAGAAGGAAGTCCTCATCACTTATATTAGTACCTTGGAAGTTAGAAGAGAACTAGTTAAAGTTTAAAGCCCACAAAATCCTAAACTTCCTATATACTTTATGCTCAGATTGAGAGCAGAAATATAAGAAAGTGTAAAATGATAAAAGCTTTCACAAAGAATATACAAGGAATGTCAGATGCTGTGAACAGGGCTAACACACGGCTAACACACATATAGTAAGCTATGTGACTGCAGTTACAGCAGAAGGAACCACTGTAGCCTCTGCTATGCAACTGAGTAGAGCATGACATTGTCTCAAGGAATGAGGGTCAACATGGAATTGACACATAAAACACAAGGGAGAAAGAAAATATGATTTTGAGAAACACAGCTTAAGTGGTCGCACACTTGCTTGATGTGTGCAAGGTCCAGAGTTTTGTCACTAGTACCATCAAACAAATATTACTTTTGGCCATATTAAATTTGCTACTGGGTATATACATAGGTAAACATGAAATGATAAGAAAATCATAGGTGGATATCTGAATACCAGATATGGTAAATATCATGCTGGTAGCTTTTTAAAGATTTATTTTATGTGTTTTGGTGTCTTGCCTATATGCCTAGTTTCAGATCCCATGAAACTAGACTTAAAGAAGACTGTAAGCTTCTATCTGGGTATTCCTCTGTAAGAGTAGATAATGTTCTCCTGTATCTAGTGGTTGTTTTTTAGTTTTTTTTTTTTTTAAATCAGTGCTTCAACTGTGTAAAAGAATTTATCCATGGATATGCATACCAAAAGACAAACATATGAGCATATGTAGAGTGTACATAACAGCCCCATCAAGTAAGCATGACACAAAATATTTTGCCCAATTTATCAATAAAACATCATCTCCTCTCTATTTTAAAATTGCATTTACTGCCGCTCTGCCCCTTCTTCGCAATCAGAGAGCTTGCCTCCAGTGAGTGCTCCAACCCAGGGACTCAGGTGAGATCTCCATTTTCTCTCCTGTGACTTTCTAAGGTGGGACCAGCTGGAAGGCAGGCCTCAGAAGTGGCAGGGCAGCCCACACAGGATCCTTTCTACCTCAGTCTACACCTAGGAGGGACAGCGGATCCACAGCCCACTCTGCCCCTTCTCCACAAAGCAGAGAGCTTGCCACCAGGGAGTGCTCCAAGCCAGGGACTCAGTCTGCACCTAGGACAGACAGCAGATCCACAGCCTTCTCTGCACCTTTCCCACAAGTAGAGAGCCTGTCTCCAGGGTTTGCTCTGTTCCCAGGACTCAGGATCCACAGTCCTCTGCACACAGGTCTTACCAGAGGAGAACTGATCTCCCAGAAGCGCTGACATAGGCTTACAGATCAACAGGAGGAACAAGCTACAGCCAGAGACAGCATTAATATCTAACACCAGAGGATCAACAAATGGTGAAAGGCAAACGCAAGAATCTTACCAACAGAAACCAAGACTACTTGGCTTCATCAGAACCTAGTACTCCCACCACAGCAAGTCCTGGATATCCCAAAACACCAGACAAGCAAGATTTGAATCAAAATATTATCTCACGATGGTGATAGAGGAATTTAAGAAGGGGATGAATAACTCCCTTAAAGAAATACAGGAGAACACAGGTAAACAGGTTCAAACCATTAAAGAGGAAATATAAAAATCCCTTAAAGAATTACAGGAGAACATAAGTAAACAAGTAGAAGCCCTTAAAGAGGAAACACAAAAATCCCTTAAGGAATTACAGGAAAGCACAACCAAACAGGTGAAGGAATTGAACAAAACCATCCAGGACCTAAAAATGGAAGTAGAAACAATTAAGAAATCACAGAGAGAGACAACTCTGGAGATAGAAATCCTAGGAAAGAAGTCAGAAACAATAGATGCAAGCATCACCAACAGAATACAAGAGATAGAAGAGAGAATCTCAGGTGCAGAAGATACCATAGAAAACATTGACACAACAGTCAAAGAAAACACAAAATGCAAAAAGTTCCTAACCCAAAACATCCAGGAAATCCAGGACACAATGAGAAGACCAAACCTAAGGATAATAGGTATAGAAGAGAGTGAAGACCTCCAACTTAAAGGGCCAGTAAATATCTTCAACAAAATTATAGAAGAAAACAGTTCCCTAACCTAAAGAAAGAGATGCCCATGAACATACAAGAAGCCTACAGAACTCCAAATAGACTGGACCAGAAAAGAAATTCCTCCCATCACATAATAGTTAAAACACAAAATGCACAAAACAAAGAAAGTTAAAAGCAGTGAGGAAAAAAGGTCAAGTAACATATAAAGGTAGACCTATCAAAATTACACCAGACTTCTCACCAGAGACCATGAAAGCTAGAAGATCCTGGGCAGATGTCATACAGACCCTACAAGAACACAAATGCCAGTCCAGGCTACTATACCCAGCAAAACTGTCAATTACCATAGATGGAGAAAACAAGTTATTCCATGACAAAACCAAATTCACACAATATGTTTCCATAAATCCAGCCCTACAAAGAATAATAGATGGACAACATCAATATAAGGAGCAAAACTACACCCTAGAAGAAGCAAGAAAGTAATCTTTCAACAAATTCACACAAACCTAACTCCACTTCTAACACCAAAAACAACAGGAAGTAACAATTACTTCTTCTTAATATCTTAATATGAAAATTAATATTATCAACATATCCTAATCGATTGAAATCCAAAAATATGAGGAATTAGAAATTTGTTGACTGTCATCCAATGGTCTCTCTAATTTAGTATTTGGAGAAATAGGTCCAATATTGTACAATCCATATACACTTTTTGCTTGTTTGCACATGACAGTGTCTTGCTGTGTACAACATAATGGTCTTAAAATCATGCTTCTCCTATCTCAGTCTCTCTATTAGTAGTATTGTTTATTTGATGTTTTTACACTATACTATGGTTTTTAGAACAGCTTACATATTTCAAAAGTATTTATACTGCAAAAAGAAATGTAGACATTTAACTTGGGAGGTGGCTTGTAAGAGAACAACAAAGAGTGAGACTGAATGTTTTGCTTGATGTTTGTAACTACTGTATCAAGTTTGAAGAAGAGGACTTTATAAGTTACTCTTTCTCTGAGATGAATGCTTTTCCAAATTATCACAGCCAATGAACCAGATTCTTACCCACACCTAATGTCTGTGCCACCCTCCAAACAGAACCATTGTTCCTTGAAACAGTGAATGACTTTATGGATAGACCATCTTAATACACACATCATTTCTTAAATGAATGTAACCTGTTCTCTGTAGGCTGAGAATAAAGACACTCACTCAAGTCAAGTAGTTTTGACCATAGCAGGAAGTCTGTATCCAAAAATCGTGCCTACAATTCACTCCTTGGTGCAGCAGAACTGTCAACTCTCAGCTTAGCTACTATGGAGGTAAAATCCATTGGTGATGTGAGGGTCATTGAAGTACAGCCTTATTACAATGAACTCCAATGTCTAAAAATTGTTCTTATTTTGGGCTTGTACCACAGTAAGAGCCAAGATTTTAAGCTCTACTAAATACAAAACAGACAAACAAAAATACTTTATTTATGTTCATTTAAAAAAAATACTAGTAGTGATGTATTATTTTAAAATATACAGTTAATGTTTGGAGTTATTTAAAATTTATATTGAGAAAAACATGTATTTTCAGTATTGCTGTAGACAAGCATCTACATAAGACTGCTAAATTGATTGTTTTATATCAAACAACTTTTATAGTACTCACTTTTATTTTATAATATTTTATAAATTTTAAAGACTATGACAAAAAAGATATTGTAGGTATTGAAGGGAGTCTCTGGGAGAAGTTGGGGTACAAAAGGGAAAGAAGAATGTGATTTAATTCTATTTATTTAAAATATGTTTTTAAATGTTAACAAATTCAGATAACTTGAAATCATGTATCATTATGCAATAAAACTTAAATCAATAAAAAAATCCCACTAAGACAAAGTTGTCGTGTCAAAGAAATTTTAAGAGAATGGATCACCCATTAAGCTGAGGTAAGTGATTACTTAGATATTTGATACTGTTAATACATTTATGTAAAAAATCTGTATTTCTCTATAGTACTACAATAGTTAAGAGTTACATGATAGCATGTTTATAACTGGACCCCAGAAGGCCTCCTTGGTGTGTGCATGTGTGTGTGAGCAATGCATATGTGTATGGATGTGCCACAGTACACAGAAGACAAGCTCAGGTGTTGATCCTTGCCTTTCACACTATTTGAGTCAGCATCTCTTTTTGACACTTGTATGGTCTGAATAACTGAGCTTCTGGGAGTCCACTGTCTCCACCTCCCATCTTCCTTTAGGAGTGCAGATTACAGACAGACGCCACTACATCAGTCTTTTGTGAATTCTGGGTACTCAAACTCAGGAATTCATTCTTGTGTGGTAAGCACTTACTTTAGTCCTGGCCATTTCCCCAGCCTGGGAAGGTTTTCTTAAAAGCAAGATTCAACCAATAACATAAATCCAGAGATGGAAAATTTTATTATTTAAAACTTCTCAATTTCACAAGATACACCTAGTAAATTAACAAAGAACATTGAGGTAGGGAGTAGTAAAATTCTAATGTGTCTAGCAAAGGAAAGTATCAATCTAGAACACATAAAACTGACCTACAAGTCAGTGATAATACTAATCACCCTCTTAAAGTAACATCAACATCAGAAGGGCAAATACTCTTTCTGTGAAACAATGCCACATGCCATTGGCAAGAGGGAATTTGTTCAAGGAACAGGAGGCAAGTTTCATGAGCACTTCAGTGAATGGCAGTCAGCACAAATAAGAACAGACATTAATCTCAGTGCCCACCCAGGGGGAACTGTGCAAGCTAAATATACATGCAGTACAGTGTTTAAATATATCTGTACTACAAGTTTCTAGAGACCTAACAAGATGTCCCTGAAAACTATGAAGGAACTAAATGTATGTGAGATGATAAATTTCATACAAACCCGACACAAATTAAACTATTTTCTCCATAGAACTACTTGGAAAAACAAATTTTGAAGAATTGCACCAATGGGGGGGACCAGGGATTGATTGATTGGGAGAGAATCTTAAGTTTTCCTCCATAATGTTAATGTTTTCTAGTATAATAATCATGACACAGTCACATTCAAAATACACTGAGGCTTGCTCACATCTTCCTCAGCCTCATCTCTGCAGGTAACAGTATTCTCACTGGGAAAGACATGGATGAGACACAGTGGAGTCAATTTGTCTAGTTTGCTGAAGGCCCTGGGTTCTATCTTCAGCCTGGGGGATACTATGGAGATGGGAGTGTAGTTACTGAAAAACAGGATGTTAGTCAAAACACTTCAACATATTTCTCATCTCAGAATAGGAAAAAAGAAAGTGATACATAGTAGAAACTTAATTTTACATCAAGAAATGAGGAACACAGGGAAAGAATAGATTAGGGTTAAAAAAGAACATTCCTTTACCTGATCTTGATTTAAACATAACAGCATTGCCTAAGTAATCACAATGTAGGACAGTGAAATGAATATCAGCACGAACACTGTGAGGAGAACAAAGGAAGCCTTCCGCAAGGTGCCTGCAGTGCACACAAGTGACTACCACTATGAAGATACAGTACTAAAAATGCTTATTATAAAGCATGGCAACCACTTTCCCCCAAATATATAGTGCTCTAAAAAACACAGTACTGAACAATAAGATAACTGGATAAAAATCAATTGCATAAAAAGCAAAATCCCTATAGCTATAAAATATTAACAACTAAAATCCTGAGACTATTAATGTCAACAAATAATTATAAAGGTCAAAACAATTTTTCTGGGCTGTTTAAATGTACTAACTCATTTGTTCTTTTAATTATTCTTATTTCCAAAATGGAGGGACAGAGGCAGAGGGGTTGCTCAGTGTAAGACTATACAAAGGTGACTGTTGTCAAATTATTCTGTACCAATAAATAATATCCTATAACAAAAGTGAACCTGTGACTACCTTTAAGAATGAATTATGTTAGAGTCACTAAAGCTAGACATAGTGGAGCATGCCTATATTCCCAGCTCTTGAAATGCAGATGCAGTAAGATCATAAAGGCAGTGCCAGCCCCAAGCTATACACTGAGACTCTGATTTAAAACTAAAGACTGTGGGTGGAGTTCCATGAAGGACCACTTGACTAATAGATACAATACACTGAGTTCAATCTGTAGCACAAAAAACCCCAACACATACAAATAATACTTGCTCTATATTCCATAAAGTTCTACCTTCCTCACAAACACACACATACCAATATTATAAAAATGCATATCCAGGTTAAAAATACTTTTAAAAGAAATGTTAAATAGAAATTTTTCAAGGACGATATACAAATGCCCATTAAAAGATGTTCAACATTATTGGGAAGGCAAATCAAATGTGAGCTGCTACCTCAGCTCCACTAACATGGTTATTTTATATATATAAATAATGTATAATAAAAATATTTTGTTTTTATGTAATTATAATATTACATATATTATTATAAATACATATTTTTATAGTTATAAATATGCAAAGTATTATATATGTGTATATTTATATATATATATAATAGCTGCTGACAGAGATAAGAACTGAAATCTTGTGCACTACTAATGATAAGGAAAAAAAAAAAAAAGAGGTACAGCCACTATGGGAAAATTTGGTAATTCCTCAAAAAGAAAAAAAATAAAATTAGCATACTAGCACTTTCAAGCTAACATACCAAATAATTATAATTAGGTCTCAAAGTAATATCTGTTTATCCATTTTCATAGCAGCATAAGAGCTAAACATGAAAGCAAAACAAATATTCACCAACAGATGACTAGACAGGCAAGACATGAATGTATACAGAATGGATCATCATCTATCTCACAACAGAAGACAACTCTACAGTATGTTGTAACATGAATAAATCTTGAAGACATTACACTAAATCAAATAAGCCAACTATAATGCACGTCCATGCAATAGAGCTGTCAAGATCAGAGACAGAGAGTAGAACAGTGATTGCCAGTAGCTAGAGTTAGGGTAGGGCAGGGCATAACAATTTAATGGGTATTTCCATTTTATATGACAAAAGGAAGGATGGTGAAAAGGGTCATGCAGTAAAGAAAAGTACTCAATAGCAATGAACTGTATACTTAAAAGGCTAGGATAGGAAGTTTTCTACATTTCTGTTACCACAAAATACGTCTTTTAAAAAGCAAAAATATGTCCATTATTGTTATACTTCTTAAAAATCCATATAGGTCTAGTTATTTATCTATAGTGTGCACACATAGCTAAAGGCATTACTATCTAGCAATGATGCATAAATAGCAATAAATCATTATGGAAGCCACTACCTTTATCTAACTTTCTAGCTCTGAATAACTTTTCTTGAGATTTTCTTTTTAGTTCATTGACTGGGATACAAGTCAATGCTTTCTCCTGGAGGACAGGATCTTCATAGAGCTGCACATGCTGAATGTTGGACTGGAGAACTTTTAAGATGGTTGAATCACCAACAACCTAAGAAGAAAAAACACTAATGTTAGCTTTTTACAATACTACAGAAATAATGTAATAATGCTGTGGTTCTCGGATTTCATAGAGACAATGTGAATTCACCAAAAAATTATATAGATACCTTTACAATACTAAGACCTGGGCCTGTCTATTTCCCAATGTGCATATACTACTGAAGACATCCATTTGCTGCTGAATTCCTAATCATATGCTCTGAGCAGTGTCGCCTTAAACCCTCGTAACATAGGGCATCACAAAGGAGGCATGGGTTTATAGACAGAGAAGGTCAGTACATACCTAAAAGAGCAAAGGTGTATGCATGGACTAGAGGGGAAAGCAAGGCAGCATGCCTACCTCCCAAAGTACTGACAGAAAGTGAAAAAGATTCCAAAATAACTGTAAGATGTGAGAAGCCAAAGACCACACAACAGGAAGGGAAGTGCAGGAGGAACAGCGTTTCTTCTTCTTAGTCATCTCATCACCAGAAAAGCCTGCCTCTTGACACCACAAGAGAAAGGTTAGTCATCAAGTCTATACCAGGTGCTTCTGTACAGATGATGGAAGCAAATGAAGCTGGCAGGCTCCTAGGGTATGCCAGGTATGGAAGAGTCTACAATACTGGCAAGAGCCATGAGAAATGAAAAATGTGTTAGATATGTTCGAATTAGTATCAGAAAAGCAAACCCTACCAAAACAATGGAAAACACAGCTGAGATTGAAAAGAAGTACGTTTCTAAGACTAGAGCACATCTCATAAAGATAGTCCTCCAATGGGGTTATATCCTAGAAAACATGTCACGAGTTGACAATATCTTGAGTGAAAAAGCATTTCGTCTCCCTAATCCATTGGTGACATGGTACGCTGTGGACCTCAGGATGCTGAGGCTGGTGGAGCTGCAGCTCACTGTCCTTGTTCATCATTGCTAGACAGTGTTTGCCATATATCTCCAGTCCAGGAAGACAATGAACACACTTAGTTTCTAGGGATGGTTTCTCCTGGATGTGCACTGCCTTTCTTTCATACTACTGTAAAGTAGAAAATGCAAACCAAACCTGTATGTTAAACACTGTAAAGTGGGAACCATCAGTATTCAAATAGCTCTAGTACAGATCTTAGGAATAAAAATTTAAACACTAAAATAAAGAAGCCACTGGTATGATAAAACAGCAGAATCAAAGAAAGATCAATCAGAAGTCTAAGACATTTTCTAAGAGTAATGCACAAAGAGAACAGGCACTCAAGGTAAATCAGAGTTTTCAAATCTAGGAGGAATTCTAGAAAAAATTACAAACAATGAAAAAAAGAAACATCTCAAAGGGGGCTGGGAGCTGGAGAGATGACTCAGAGGTTAAGATCACACTGACTGTTCTTCCAGAGGTCCTGAGTTCAATGCCTAGCAATCACATGGTGGCTCACAGCCATTTATACTGAGATCTGATGCATTCTTTTGGCATACAGGTATACACGCAGATTCAGCAGTCATAAACATAAAAATAAATAAGTAAATCTTTGGGGAAAAGAATCATCTTAAAGAAATAACAGAAGCAAATGTCGCATAGCTGAAGAACTAGGATGAATGGAAAACTAACTAGACTACAACAGTGAATAGTAGTAGGTAAAAAATAAAATCCTAAAAGCCATTAAGCAGTAAGAAAGATTAAATGTGTATGGGGAAGAGAGCAGTGTCTGGTATCAAATATCTTATTGAAAACACATGAAGCATATGTTTGAAATTCTGATGAAAAATGACTAGGAACATAGAACTTATACACAACCTAGCTAATTATGTAGAAAAGTAAAATTAGTATACTTTATAAACTATCACAACACAGAAACCATTAATCAGGAGGCAGGTGCTACTTAACAAGAGCAATCATAGTAAATGTGACTGGATTAGCAAGTCATTAGCGAATGTAGTATGTCAGGCATTGTGTTAAGCACTGGGATATGTGTACAAGAAAGAAGTAGAAGCTAAGTTCAGTGGCATGGGCTTGCATCCCAGCTACAGCAGAGGTTCAGGTTAAAGAATTGTTAGGTTCAAGGCCAGGGTGGACAACTACGTGACACCCTGTCTCAGCAGGTGTAAGGTAAAAAGAAGTGAGGACATACGGTTCAGTGGTTCAGTACTTGCCTAGCATGTATGAAGCCTAGGTGTAAATCTCAGTATCTCAGACACACACACACACACACACACACACACACACACACACACACTCATATACACAAGGAAGATGAGAAAGAAGAGGAAGATAAAATAAGAAATAAAAAATGAAGGAACAAAAGAAAGGAAAAGAATGAATCATATATTTATAGATCCACCACAGTGAGTTAATAAATATCTGTCTGTGAATGAATCAGACACTGGAAAAGTAATTAAGACGGAAACAAACACGGACACTGCCTTCAAAGATCAAGTAGCCTACGGTACACAGGAATCCAATGACACTTCTATAAATGTTTACTGATCCCCTATTTACTAGGATACTAGAATAAAATGGTAAGTTAAACAATTTATGCTTAGTACCGAGGAAGGCTAGGGATGTAGCTCAGTTGATACAGTGCTTATTTAGCATGTATCACTTGACACAACCTAGAACCACTTTGGGAGAGTATCAAGGAGGGACCATACATTGGGGTAGGTGGTCTGTGGCCTTGTCTGTGGGGGACTGTCTTGATAAAGTAAATTGATATTAGAAGAGTCAGCCCACAGTGGGAGGCACCAAGCAGGAGAAGAATAGGAATGATGGGTAGATTTTCCCCATGAGAAGCTAGATTAGCAGCTGACCACTTACAGTAAGAAATGACCAGCTGCCCTCAATAGTGAGCGATCAAGTGAAAAAAGGCTGAACTAAGCCCTTACAGCTAGGTGTGCTGCTACAGACCCACAAGGAAGGCAGAGGCAGGCAGCTCAGTTGCTCACTCTTGGTTATACAGTGAGTTCCAAAACCAGCCTGGGGTATACAAAAGCCCAACAAAAACAACTGAAGACATATAGCAGAACAAGACTCTAGATCTTAGAACAGTTTGTAATAATATAAATAGGGAAAATAAGTTACAAGAGGCCAAGCTGTCCAGTGGGCTAACTGTAGGCATGGATGAATTATATTGAATGGTTCAATGGGAAGAAAATGCTAGAACTATCTTCAATCTTAGTCAAAAATTTAAAGTGATAAACTTATAATACTGGCTAATATTTAAATGAGAAGTGGCTCCCCAATGAGCTGTAGAAGTACTCAGAGAAGAAAAAGAATGGCAGGAAGTAGAAGAGTGGCCTGCTCCCATCTGTGTCTATGCTGTGCAGCAGGGTTACACTTTTAGGTGCTCCTGGCTAAGCACATTCATAGGTACGGAGGTTTTTAGTTTGGTTTTCAAGACAGGATTTCTCTTTACAGCCTGGGCTGTACTAGAACTTGCTCTGTAGACCAGGTTCGCCTCAAACTCAGAGGTTTCCTTGCTTCTGCCTCCTGAGTCCTGGTTTTCCTAAACATCATCCCTGGCTTTAAAATATTACAAAGAATTATGGGTATTAAGTTAATACAAGTAGACAGGCAAAAATGAGAGAGGATTCTATTCTAACATGGATTCCTTCCCTTCTTCACATATTCACCAGCAAACTCAGCATCATGATGTGCCAATAACAACAAAAAATCGTGAGCTCTAACAAAATTATACCCCTAAATCCAAACTTATCAGTACTATGTAAAGTGTAGATTTATGTGCATAGTTAGAAAGTAAGCAATGTATTTCTAATTTTTAGAATTAAATGAGTTTTTCATTACATTGTTGTATAACGTACACAGTATTCACGAAGAGCAAATAAAATATATTCAGAATACGTGTCCATAATATTTTACATAAGGAAAGAACGGAGACATGTCAGACAAGTGTTTGAGAAATGGAGACAATGAGAAGATGGGAGAGCATTAGCAAGTCTGTGGTGCCAGTGCAACCTGGGAAACAGGCCTAGGGAAAGGTACAGACGCCACAAGAAGCCTTCCTAAGAAGAGAGACCAGAGTGTCAGAGGATGGGATCCCAGTTAACAGCAGTATTCCACAGTTGAGAAGAAAGCAAATTCAGGTTCAGTTGTAAGAACTGAAGCAGTAGAAAATTCAACAGGGAGAACATGCTGACACAAACAGAAATTATTATAAAGCAAAAACTATATGAAGGTCTCCATTTTTATTTGAAAGAATTCTTATTAAAATGATATATTTAAAGTGGTATCTTTTTCTTAAATGAAGATTTGCATTCACTGAGAGGGTAAGAACTCATTTAGAGTATTTTTTTTTTTTTTTTTTTTTTTTTGGTTTTTCGAGACAGGGTTTCTCTGTATAGCCCTGGCTGTCCTGGAACTCACTCTGTAGACCAGGCTGGCCTCGAACTCAGAAATCCGCCTGCCTCTGCCTCCCAAGTGCTGGGATTAAAGGCGTGCGCCACCACTGCTCGGCTTCATTTAGAGTATTTTTATTTTCAATTTATTCCTTTCTATCCGAAAACTACCTCATTCATTGTAGTTTTAATGGCACTCAAATGATCTTCAACAATAAACTTTATTTTCTTACCTTATCTCATTACATAGTCACTGGCCCATAAAGGGGGGCTTAAGCCATAGAAATAGAAGGCTGCTGACTGCAGGGTGTCACAGCAGCTGGGGACCCATGTGCTAAGGCAGCAGTTAATTGCCTGGCACAGGAAAACTTATTTGGAGTATAAGTGGAAGTTTAAAATGTGAAATCTGTTTGGGACCAAAAAGGCTTTTTCTTCACTATTCATACTTCCAGTTATTTTGGTTCATATGTGAGATATTTAAGACTCTATAAGAAAATACAATGCTTAGGATTCTGTCAAACCAGTGATGCTAGATGAGCACCCTCACTTTCCTAGAAAAGAATCAACCATCTTCAAGCCCACCAGCTCTTTTCCACCTTTCAAACTATCCTTTATATTTGTGACTTCTTGATGGGAACCTATTTTTAAGCATGAAAGTTCTGTTTAATAATACACTTTAAGTGACAGTTTTAATTCCTTTTGGAATTGAATGAACATTTCTTACAAAAAATAAATTCTTCTGTGTGTAAACCATACATTGTTGCGAAAAGAAATCCCAATGAACTACTAAGAAGTGTAAATATCACCCACAATTTTACCACTTTTCAGAAGATTATGGTTAAGATGTGTGTATGTGCTTTTCCAGACTTTAAATTTCATATGTGTGTATTTTCGATAGGAAAATTTGAAATGTTACATACATATAATTTATAGTGTTTAGTTTTACCACTCTCAGTTTATCTGTTTCTCTAGCTGGTCTTGACCTCAAACAAACTATAACTTATTGTTTGTTTTAGCGGGGTCTCCCTGTGTAGCTCAAGTTATCTTGGAAGTTATCTCATGATCTTTCTGAATGCTAGAATTAATGTCCCGCCCACGACATTCATCGTCGTCACCAAAAAGGACATATTTTTAACTTGTGTGTGCATGGTATACACGAGGGAAGGTGCCTGTGGAGTCAGAAGAGCTTACTGGATCCCATAGAGCTGGAGTAACTGATGGTTGTAGGCTACCTGATATGGGTAGTGGGAACTTCTGCAAGAATAATACATGCTCTTAATTATTAAGCAATCTTTCCAGTCCTAGCTTCATCATTTTTAATAGAGACTAAATGTGTAAACATTAGGATCTATCATAATTGAAGCAATCCCCTACTTAAGGACGTAAAGGTATGTCCGACATTTAAGAGTGGCAGATTAGCAAATTACTGAACATTAAAATTTTTATACCCAAAAAGATTTCTTCTCTTATTAAATAGATTCAGACTAAGAAGTTGTCTTACTGTTGGTTTATGAGACAGATAAATTTAAAAATTAATGAGCTCAGAGAGTCTATAGCTCAGTAATATAGCATCTTTTTATCACTTGAGAAGTTTTGGCTGTCAACCCCAACACTGTAATAAGAACAAATATGTAGGTGACTTTATTTTCCCATTGTTGTATTATTAAATAATTTCAATGGACTAACCATAAATTATGATAATTATTTTAAAAATATATCCTTATATAAAACAGGCAGTAATTTCTAATGGTAAAGAATTATGAAAAATTCTTAACAATTTTATATGCATCATGACTTAAACTTTAAAAACTAACCTTATATAGCTACAGAAACAGTTACAAAGTTTACTAGAATTTATTTAGCTTCAATGGAAGTTAATTTTTTCAATTTGATGTTAGTTCATTATATGTCAATTGTTACTAACACTCAAAATGATGATGGTAAAAATAATTGCTAAGTTCTCCTACAGAATAGAAACAAATGATTAAAAGTTTAAATGAAATGATCTTTAGAGCCAGAGAGATAGCTCAGTGATAAAGAGTGCTTACTGCTCCTGCAGAGTTCCTGGGCTCACTTTCCAGAACCTACATTGCAACTTACAGTTGCCTGGAACTCCAGTTTCAGTGGATCTGATGTCTTCTTCTGGCTTAAACTCATGCAGGCTCACAAACATAAAGTAAAACTTATTTTGTAAAATGTATTTCAGATGCCTGTCTGTAATCTCAATACTTGGGATGTGGGAACAGGAGGATAGGAATTTCAAGGTCACTCTTAACTACACACCAAGTCTGAAGTCAACCCAGGTTACAAAAAGAAAGTGCATTCTAGTAATTCACAGACAACCAAGAGCTGTTCATAAATTACTAGAATTTCATAAAGTTCATAAAGAAATAAGAACCAAGGAGGAGTTGATAATTACTATCCCACCAATAGTATATATCTCTAGAAGTCTTGTTGGTAATAATGTAGTTTATTTTGACTGACAGTATCTTAAAGCTGTCATTATTTATGCCTTACATAATGCCTGAACTGCAAGGTTAGGAGCAAACCATGGTTCAGAAAGTAGGAAGAGATCTCCTGAGCAACAAAACTAATGAGGTACTTAGTTCAGGAATAAATATAGATATTTTTAAATTTTTGTAAGAATGGTTAGCATTGAATATTTTAAACTTTTAACACTAATTAAACAAAAGACAGTAGGAAATTTTAAAATGATGTATTCTAATTAATTAGAAAACTTCAAATCTGTTAAAAATCAAAAAAAAAAGAAAAGGTTAAGTAAGACTCTGTATCTGTATCAATGTATCTGGAAACTGATAAAGACCTACGGTGTCTCTGATGGGCTGCTTACACACATGGAAGGGATAGGAGAATCCACAGGACAGTTTTTAAATTTATTCTTATTTTTCACTTAAGTTTTACATGAAATATATGAAATATTATTGTAGAAGCACACAACCTAGAAATAGACAGTGATTATACTACGTTCACCATTCTATTACAGGTAAAATCTACACTGAACAATGTGGCCTATGCCTATAACCTCAGCGTCTTGTGGGTGGAGGTAGGACGATAGTGAGTTGAAGACCCATCTGGCCCAAGTGAGGCTTTGTCTCAAAAAAAAAAAAAAAAAAAAAAAGAAGAAGAAGAGGAAACATTGCTTTAAGGGGTGGGATGACTGGAGTTATATATCCTGTCAGTCAAGCAGGAGGTCTACTGTTCTGTAACTGATAACTTTGTACTGAAGATGTGAAGCTTTACATAGAGAATAACTGTTTGTAAAAGCAAACCCTGAAAGCTCCAGCGTTTACAAGGTTTTTACTTCACATATGCTGGCTCCTGTGTGTTTGATGATTCAACAGTTACCTTTCTAAGAACTGGCTCAATTTATTACTATAAACCAATGAGATGTATGAGCAAAGGAAAAGAGAAACAAGGACTTGGAGTACTTACAGGTTTTATGAATCAAAGGAGACACAAATGAATATGGACAGAGGAATTAAACCTTCTCTAGAAGTCCAAGGAGTTGAATCTTTCACACACACACACACACACACACACACACACACACAAAACAACCAAGAACTACAACTACTCAATACAAGTTACAAAAAAGGACAAGACACATCTGTCTCTGTCTCTGTCTCTTAGCTGGCCAGGACCTACAACCTTTATTATTTTCAAAGGAGCATCTTGGGGTCCTCTAGGATGAGACAAAGAAAAGAGCTTAAAGCATCCAGAATTAGCCAATTTGAAAAGATGACGGGTGGATTTAAGAATTCATCCTGTAAAGTTTTACTATATGGAGGATATTGACCACTAAAATTAAAATAAATGGATAAGAGTTTAAACTTGATATTCATAAAATTACTATGGAAATAGCAGAAAAACTTGACAGTAAAAATTGAGAATATTTAATAACCTTTATCAAAAGGAGTTTTTGCAAACAAAGTATCTCATATTGTTAGAGAATATTGTCCTCCAGGTATGACTTGATCCCTGTTATCTTAGAATCACAGAAACTGTGATGACTGGCACTTGGGAGACCTTAAAATGTACGAAGGGCATTAAAACCTGGGATGGTTTGAATGAGATCTTGTCACCCATAAGTCTTGAGCATTTGAGTATTTGGCCCCAAATGTTGGTACTCTTTGGCTGTTTAGGAGGTATGGCCTTGCTGGAGGAAATGTGTCAATGCAGGCAAGCACTGATATTTCAAAAGTTATAAGCCATTCTCAGTTAGCCCTCTTTCTGCTTCCTGTTTATAGTTCAAGATGTAAGCTCTCACAGGCTGCATCTCCCACCTACTTCAATGCTGTTCCTTGTCATTATGGACACTAACACTCTTTACCCATAAGCTCTAAATAAACTTCCTTTTCTATAAATTTGCCTTAGACACAGTGTTTTATACAGTAACAGAAAAGGAACTAATAATAGACTCTTGCCTAAGATTCTACTTTCTCCCTCCCTCTTCTAAGACCTAACCCAGCTGCATGTGCTGCCAGGAATGACCAGAGTAAAAATAAGGAGTGGAAAGCTAAGTACAAAGTGGATTCCATCTATGCAGCTTCTGGGAGGAGTACACCCATGACCCACACCAGGTGGACCTTTTCAGTGACGCAGCTGTTTATGTATTTTTCATAAGCCTATAAGTTAGCCCAATAAATTCAGTAGTTCACCAAGCAAGACTTGGATGAACTCATTTTCTTGGTCTGCTGCTAGTGAGGTATAGTAGATATTTGTTTATATCTCACAACGAAAAGACACACAGCTATTTTAAATGGGATCATTTAAATTTGTCAATTGTGCCTGCTAAGGCATCAAAAACCTTGACTTCAGTTTTTCATGTTAATAACTAAATTTTACTGATTTTACATATTTATTGTCAGTTTATTAATAGATTATCAACTACCTAAAACCTAAAGAACTCATTTTTTTTTTTTACTTAAGATATAGATAATAGTTGGACCAAGGGAATTAAATTCCCATCAAGATTGGCAGCAGGTAAAATTTAGATTACAAGTGTAAACACAATAGAGGCAATCAATTAATCTAATTGGCATAATACACATAGGTTCAGTAATTTCATTTGTTTGAGGTTAAAGACATACTCGTTTGTATAACTGATTTAAATACTGAGAAAACAAGAAGACTGAAATAATAAACAAAACCCTATTGTTTCAGAAGAAATATGTCACAGTTATATTTTAAAAAGTAAGTACAACAGCTGGCCATGTTTATACACAGCTATAATCCCACCATTCAAGAGGCTGAAGTGTGAGGATCATGGCTTGAAAGTCAGCCCAGGCTACACTGCAAGAAACTGTCTGCAAGAAACTGAAGGGAGGAGGATAAAGGTGGCCATTTCCCTCCCATTTGCTACAACTCTGACAATTTTCAAATTTCTTAGCAAATCTAACGATGTTAGAGTTCTAAACCCAAGATCATTTGCGACACGACTTAGGAATGCTTCTCTTTTGCTGTAAGGCATGTTGGTTTTTACACTACCATTGGAGCAGTGGGTAGGCTTGGCAGCTGCCCTGTCTGGTTTCCTGAGTGCTGCATTAACCCGGCAGGATCTTCAGACTGCTCCAGAGGAAGCTTGACAGCAGCGGGCTGCTCAGAGAATTCCACCTTCTTTCTTGATCCATCCAGTCTGCTGCTTCTCTCTACGGCAATCAGATCACGGATTTTCTGTAACTGTTCCACTGAAGCTTTTTTAGGAAAGATAAGATGTGTTTCTCCCTGGAATTTACAGAATTGAGAAAAATATTAATTTCTGCTTTAAAGTGACAGTCATTCTTAGACACACTGGTGTTGATATAGTTGAGTGTATCATCTTTTTTTAAAAAATATGTTTTTATATGTATGGGTATTTTGGCTATATCTATGTGTATGTGTCTTGTGCACTGTGTGTGTCTGCTCCACTGGGATTGGCATTACACATGTTTTTGAGCTGCTATTTTGGGAGTCAGACTAGTTATTTTGAAGAGCAGACAGCACCTTTAACCATGGCACCATCTCTTCAGTCCTGAATGTATCATATATCAACAAATATGCTAGTTTTTAAACTAAAAGAAAATGTGTTTCCTTATTAGTATATAAAGCTTGGCATATTTAATGTAATCCAGGGACCTTTATTTACTTGTTTTTTGAGACAGGTGTCCTATATCCCAGGCCAGCCGTGAATTTGTTCTCTAGCTGAGGCTGACCTTGAACTTCCTGATCTTCCTCCTTCCATTTCCTAAGTGCTGGAGTTATAAACCTGTGACACCAAGTATAGTCTATGTAGTGCTGGGGCTTGAACCTATGGCTTCATGCATGCTTGGCAAGCAGTACTCTCTACCTACGGAACTACATTCCTAGCCTTAAGAAAGCTTTAGAAAATTATAACATTTTATAATATTAGCATAAGAGTAGGAAAATATATATTCCTATATTCTCTGCAAAAAAATAAAATACTATTATTTTCTATTAATTCCATGCAAAGAAATGATGGTAGAAATACTGCCATGCAAAACGCCTGAGCCAAGAGGCTAAGGCTTATAATCCCAGCTACTCAGAATGGTAGGCACAGAATGCCAAGATCAATAAAGGCCTAGGAAAGTTAGTGAGATGGTCTCATAATACAGTTTAAAAACAAAAGCACAACAAAAAGAAATTCTTAATAAAATCAGTAAGAAGTTATGTAACACACAGTAAGACAAATATGGTTGACAATTGACTATCTCAAAATAGTCAATAGTATTTTCAATGTTCCCAAAGAAACTATGTATGTCTGAAATTATATAAATGTCAGCTACCTTGACCTTGTTTAATAAATTATATATAATAATAATAATTAGGAGTACACAATTTTAACTAAAACATTCTTTTTTATAAGTTATAAAACAATTTCTAACCCAAACAGTTACATGATCAGAAGTGTGTTCTCTGGGGGCACCATTTCTCTAAAACAGTTAAAACTATACATTCATAGTTAATTTCTTTGTGGTGCTAAGAGTCTTGCACACACTAGAATAGACTAAATGGTAAGAGTGGAAAAGTATTTATTTGTATATTCTCTGCAATAAAATAAAGTACTATTATTTTCTGTTAAATTCCATACAAAATCATGATCGTAGAAATACTACCATACAAAAAGCTTGAGTCAAGAGGCTGAGGCCTATAATCCCAGCTACTGAGGATGCTAGGCAGCAGAATCCTAAGATCAATGAAGGCAAGTCCTCTACCCTCAAGTGACACTTTTAGTCCCAAACTATAGACTGATTTCTTTCTTTTTTAAATTTAGGGTTTCACTGTGTAGCTTTGGCTGGTCAGCAACTCATTATATATATTGGGTAGGCCACAAATTCACAGAGATCTGTCAGCTTCTGCCTCCTGATTGAAAGAATGTGCCACAATGGCTGGTACTATAGAATATTTTCTTAAAGATGTATTTTTAAAAATAATTTTATTTATGCATCTGTGTGTATGCATGTGAGTGTGGATAGCCACAAAGCCTCTTAGAGGGCACTGGATCTCGTGGAGTATAGGCCTTTGTGAGCTACTGTATGTGGGTGATGAGAACCAAAATCAGGTCCTCTGTATAGGCAGCAACGGCCCTTGACGGCTGGGCTATCATTCCAGCACCTGCCCCTGCCCCAATACCTGTTGCTGACACACACGCACACACACGCACACACAAAGCAAACAAACACAAGCAAAACACAACAAAATAAGCAATATTTGTTGATATTAGTTAAGTGCTTATCTACAGCACAGACAGTTTTAATGTGAACACAAAACTCTTAATTTAAAATAGCAAATTATAAACCAAGTGTTTTAGTCAGGGTTTTTATTCTTGCACAAACATCATGACCATGAAGCAAGTTGGGGAGGAAAGGGTTTATTTGGCTTACTTCCACATTGCTGTTTATCACAAAGGAAGTCAGGACTGGAACTCAAGCAGGTCAGAAAGCAGGAGCTGATGTAGAGACCATGGAGGGATGTTCCTTACTGGCTTGCTTCCCCTGGCTTGCTCAGCCTGCTCTCTTATAGAACCCAAGACTTCCAGCCCAGGGATGGCACCACCCACAAGGGGCCCTACCCCCTTGATCACTAATTGAGAAAATGCCCCACAGCTGGATCTCATGGAGGCACTTCCCCAACTGAAACTCCCTTCTCTGTGATAACTCCAGCCTGTGTTAAGTTGACACACAAAACCAGCCAGTACACCAACAAAACAGGTCATATGAAAATATACCCAATCAAGTTTCAAGGAGCTGAGAAGCAATTGTGGCAAAAAGTAATTCTACAAACTGTAATGTGACTAAAGGCTGTTACCACACCTCTTGAGCCAAAAAGCACAGATCTGTGGCTCATGCCTTGCCTTCCCCTCTAACCAGTCCTAAAAATGGTTACCTATGGGCCAACATGTTCATGTTAAAAATCCACAGCATCTCGTTTTCATAAAAGTTCAAAATTACAGGATAAATATAATAGATCTGAGAATGTTTCAAGAAATTAAGGATTCTAACATTCAACAAACCTACTTATCAAGACATTTTTTTTCCATGACAATTCTCACTGCAGAATGTTTAGGAAATCTGTCCCATGACAACTATATGACAGTAATGTTTCAGAAAACCAAACAATCCAAATTGTTCTGAAAAATTGCCCTGTTTCATCCCTACAGAAGCCTGTGAGAGGGAACTCAGCGAGAAGACAGGTGTGGCTCCCAGCTGAGAACTTCCCTGTTACACTAAGTCACAAGTCACAAAGTCATTTGGATCCCATTCTTCCTCAACCTCACTCATAATTTTCAGGATTTAATATATACTGGTAAATTTCAGGGTAAATATTAGACATATCTTTCAACTTAAAAGCCTACCAAAACTCCCAATACATTTTCAGCTCTATCAGTCCATCACATAACTTAGTTACACTGATGAAACAGTTACTTCAGGTCTGTCTTGAAGTCTGAAATCTAAAGACTGCCAAAAAAGCAAATATAGTTTCATTTTATCAGAACACTGTAACTCCACTTACATCAAATACTATTCCAAGTCTTGGAATAGTTTGTTATCTGGCATGGACAAAACCAACCATGATGAATGCCTGACACTGGGGCATTTTCTGGGCAAATTAGATCAGAGGGTTACTCTACCTAGCAAACAAATATCTGTTAGGTGAAAGACAAATATCCCCTGGACCCCGTGACTTCAACAATGAGAAGCTGATACAGCTTCTAAACACCAACAACTAAGTTTTCCTGTCTAGTCTTATCTTCATCTCCTTGCAAAGAATCAGCAGTACTCTCATTTTGCCCCCTCTATAGTCTGAAATTCTCCATATTCAGATGTTTATATGGAACCTGAAATCAGATGATACCATGCTTTATAATCCTTGCCAGGTCTCCATGCTTTATAATCCTTGCCAGCTGTGGGCTCATTTTATTCCACTAAATAATACTTTTACTTAAACAGCACTTAATAGTAAAGAAGCTCAAACTGTGAAAAAGCCAGGCAGTGCTTTCTCCCATAAAAACTGCCACTTTCCAAGATTTTTTCATCTTAATTAGTGGTACTCCTATCTACTTAGTGTCTGAAATCTAAACCTATTTTGTCCCCAATTTCTTCCTTTCCCCTTGGACAGATGTTAAATTCAAGACCGATTCATTCCTCTGCCCATGTACACATACACAATTCCTGAATCCATTTAGATTTTGTCTCTGTGCCATCAGTGCTTTGTCCAGCAACTGCTTATAGCCTACTATCTGTGCTGTAGTAGCAATATTCTAGGAGCTAGGAACATTAGAGCAAACAAACAAAAGCTCTCCAGAAATACATATAACCACTGCCATGCCGTTTTAGATCAGTGTAAAAAGCCAAAATGGTTTCCCCCTATCACTCCTTGCCTACAATCCAGAATATTCTCTTTACAATAACTGAAACAATATTTGAAAATTGTCTTCCCTGCTTTAAACTTTCCAGTGGTGTCAATACTAGTTCTGTTTATTGTCTCTTTGACAAAATATCTGACATAAACAATTTAAAAGATGAAGAATTAATTTTGGTTCAGGTTCAGAAGACTCAGGGAGTCACTTGGCAACATGTTTCTGAGTCCACAGCCAGGCAGAATATCATGATGGTGGGACCATGTGGAGGAGACACCCTCTCTAGGAAGACAGGATGTGGTCAGGGTAAGAAATAGCATCCAAAGACACGTCCCTAAAGAACCACTTCCTCCACAGAGGCCACATCTCCAAAATTCTACAATTAAACAAGTCAAACTTTGAATCCCTCAAGTGATTAAACCATTCATTTAGTCATGGACCTCCTGCTCTGTTATCTCTGAGATAAGTATGTTTTACCAATCTCCTAGGTGTTCAGTCAATCTAATCAAACCAATAACCAAGATTACCTATCACAGTCTCTAAGTCTTTACCTGATATGGCCTGGTCTCTCTGTCTATGACTAAAGCTATTTCCCCTGTCAGAACTACTGCAGCTAGAAGCCTTTTGAGCAAACCCAACCCCCGTATGAACTGAGTTCCAGGTACCTGGGTCTCTTCTTGTCACTCAGATCCTACCCTTTACCACCTTAGAGGCATTCTGTGGTCATTTCACTGCTAGGGTGGCTGCAACTCTAATTGTTGTGAGTGTAGTACCATGTCGTGTTGTCTTCTTTACCCTGGTTGTCTCTTTCCTGTGTTCTAACCTATTAGAACATAAGCTGTAGGTGAGATGGGATTATATTAACTTACTTCACTGTAGCTGGAGAGATGTCAGCGGTTAAGAGCACTGACTGCTCTTCCAAAGGTTCTGAGTTCAAATCCCAGCAACCACACAGTGGCCCACAACTTACTTCACTGTTACATCCTCATGGTGTGCATCAGAATTTGGTTAGGAACGGTAGACAGGGAAAAAACCCTACATCGGATTTCTTTAACAACATCTACAAATGGCACCTATATTCCCGTTCAATTTCTTTTAGGAGATTCAAAATCCTCTGTCTGCCATCTTACAGAGATTGTCTTAGTATGTAATAGGCTGCCCTGAACTCATGTCCTCCAGCCTCAGCTTCCCAAGAAGATAAGACTACAGGATGTATCAACATGCCTGGCTATAATTCACAACTTTAATAATTATATTTACTGTATTATAATATTTAAACTCTGCCACAAGTTTTGAGAGGATGGAAATATCAAGCTCTTCTTGTGAAATAAAATGGTAAAACATCTTGAGATTACTTCACAAGAGAAAAGCATTCTATCAGGCAAGTGACTTCTTTCTTGTATTTTACTTTTTCTACTTACTGGAGACAGTGGTGATACCATAGTATTCAATACATACTTATAGATCAATCAAGTATACTGCTGGAAGACTCAAGGGGTCCCATTTGATCCTTGGGTTGTATTTTATGCTCTTTATTCTAAACATTGAGACTTTTAAGAATTCCTATCTATAGAGACTTGTTACATTTTATCCTGACTACTTTATACTTTAAAAATATCTAACAGATTAAAAAAATAGTTCTACACATTTCCAAAATGACCAATTAATTTAAAAAAAATGTCATTTGAGGGGGCAGATATAGACAGATGGCTCAGCAGTAAAGAGCACTGGCTGCTCTCCCAGAGGTCCTGAGTTCAATTCCCAGCAACCACTTACTGACCCACAACCAAGTGTAATGGAATCCAATGCCCTCTTCTGGTATGTCTGAAGACAGCTACTGTGCACTCATAGACACTAAATAAATAAATCTTAAAAAATATATTTAAAAAATGTCATTCAGGCCGGGTGGTGGTGGCTCACGCCTTTAATCCCAGCACTTGGGAGGCAGAGGCAGGCGGATTTCTGAGTTCGAGGCCAGCCTGGTCTACAGAGTGAGTTCCAGGACAGCCAGAGCTATACAGAGAAACTCTGTCTCGAAAAACAAACAAAAATGTCATTCAAACAACTATTCACTGTCACTACTGTTTGCTTTGCACATAAAGAATGGGGAGGAGAGACCCTTTCACATACTTACCTCTTCAAAGCCCATTTCAAATAAACACTCAACAGCTCCTCTGACAGGCAAGAGTCTAGTAGAAAAGGCTGTGTTCCCAATACGAATGGATCTGTATTTTTCATCACTGGGGTTTCTGATTAAAAAAAAAAAAAGATAACATAATGGGTAATATACCACCACTCATCTTTCTAAAAGTTTATGTATGTTTCTTTAACATTTTCTTTCAGCCACTCCTATAAATGGTAGTATAGATTCCAACTGTAAAGAATGAGCAGTCCAGACAAGTATTTACATGTCATGATTCATATTTTGTTACCACTGAGTACTTGTACTGTCCAGTTTCCTGGACGACAGTATCAATATTGCCATACAAAATGGCGTAGCTGTTACAGATTAGTACTTTTTTAGTCTTTTAAGTCTCCAAAAGTAGTCCCAGACAAAGGGTAGAATTTTGTCTACTTGTTCTGAGGGATCCTATCGTCTATAATAGTGTTCATGGTACAAAGGTGGTAACTAAGAAGCATTTGTGAATTGAAACACAGCTAAAAAGCTTTGCTTCCAGCATGATGAAACTTAATGGTCACTTAGCTTCCTTTCTTCCCTGTACCAATGACTGTTTTTACTATAAGTTTCTACCTCATTTTAAAATATATTTTTAGCGTAGGAAATAAGGTAATAAAATAAAACAAATCCACAAATATTCAAGGACAAAGCTCTAAATATTACTGCTTAATTGTCATACATTAGTGCTGGACTACAAACTCTTCCACAACAATCACAAGACCGTGTGTTCAATAACTTTTATAGTAACTTGATAATACTATGAGATTTTTCACTGTGTTCTATAAAATTTGTAGGGTCACAAAGGAGTGGAAATTTAAAAAAAATCACAAATGATTTCAGAAGCAAGCATTGATTGCTGGGAGCTTGGGAGTATTTACCTTTTGTACATTTACTATGTATTAGGGGAAGGGTTTCTCAGTCTTGACTACCATGAAATTTAGACCACAGCTGAGAGAAGATTCCCTTTGCACCACAGAACGCTCAACATCCCTATTTTCCCTGGGACACTATTTAAACAAACAAAATCTGAACTACAAAACGAGCCTAGCAAGTGCAATGCTAAGCACAGATGACTTTTCATGATGCAGATCAGCTACCACCATTGCATACCCGAGGAAGTCGCAGCTGTTCTGCCCCACCCTCACAGCTCCTCAAGCTCTCCAAGCCTGCTGCATCCTCCTTACTGGGTTCTGTCACGCCATAACAAAGTCCAGTAGGGACAGGCATACTCAGTTTCCAGGTCCTTCTCTTTATTTTCCTTTGGCTTGTTTCACCTCAAACTCACAACTCCCCTTGTTTCAGCTCTTAGTTGCCTGAATAAGCTATGAATGTTCAACCCATTTTTAAATTAAAAATGCTAAGCAGACTTGCTTGAGTTCAAGCATAGATTAGCCCAAAGTCAGTCCTGCCTTTCTGTGGTGTCCTGGGCACTGACCTGAATTTTTGCTTGGTTCTCTATCAACTTAACTTTCTCTGTACAGTTTTTTGTTATTGTTGTCATGCTTTAATGATTTCCTCACCCATCTCTGTTACCTATAAACATTCTTGTAAGTTGTAATATTTACTTTACTTGTTAGCAATTATCTTGTATCTTTTCCTGGGACATTTTTCTGAATGTGTAGTTTTTTTCATGATGTTAAAAGGATAGAATCTTGAGAAGGCAGCAGAATTTCTTATACTGTGTGCTCAACTTTAACTTTGAAAATATTTTTGTCTTTTTAGTCATTTTCCTCTCATAGTTATCTACCAAATTATTTAATTTTCAGAAAAATAATACTTGCTTTTGTATTTGAATCAGGTAAGGAAAGTCACATTCTCCCTCCCACTTTTTCTGAAACAGGGTCTCTGCCTTAGGAAGAATACAGGAACTATCACTGGCCCCTCCTCTAGCATCCACTTTTCGTTCCAGCAAACACTGAATACTTATCAAAGTAGTGTTTACCTATAATCCCAACATGCCAAACGACAGAACTGTTTAAATAACAGAAAAGAATTGTCAAACACCAAAAACAAAACAAAACAAAACAAAACAAAACAAAAACAAAACAAAACCACCTCCACTGTAGGACACAAGACAAAACAAAACAAAAATACTTGAATGTGGGAAGGGATTTGTACACTAGAGGGAATGGTGACAGGGAAGGAGAGGAAGAGTAAACAATGGACTACAGACAAATGAAATTTCAAATAAACTTAAGTCAAACACTCTACCAAATTTTCACTTAATTTAACAGAAATAATAATAACAACCACCTCAGTAGTAGCTATATATTTTCCAGGTCCTTCATTTAAGCTGTGGTAATCCTAGAATAGATTATTTTTCTTCCTTTTTTTTAAGTAAGGAAACTCAAACTTGGAAACTATATATAAATTGCCTATGATGACACTTAAAATAGTTGACTAAAATTGAAACTTACTGCTCTGGTTAGAATGTTTACACATATTCTACCACACAAGCTGCCAGCAGACTCGTCAGCCTTCAATTACACTCATTTCTCTACATGTCAGTGGCAACTTACATTAAGAATTAGAAGTCAGTTCTATTATTTTTTTCTTCTATTACTTCTTGTATTATCATTGAAAATTATCTTTCTCCATTCCATTGGATTTATGTTTATGATTATGCAATGGCTTCATAATCAATGCCTGTTTCTTCCACTACAGAAACTGAGTTCCCTTTGCCTATCCCTTCACATAAATGTCTCATTATTTGGTCTCTCCACTCTCTCCTAACATAGGAATATAAATACAGAGACATAGCACTATCTTGGAATTGGTCTTTGATGTTACACTTATAGCTGTTTTTCACACCTTTCTTCTCCCAAATATATTTTTATTATTTGATCAAAGAAACTGTTTGATTCTTGGTTCTTCACTCAGTACAGTTAATAATCAATAATTATGTGTGCTTTGTAAACAAAACAGTAGAATATCAAATATGTATATTAAAGAATGAATGAATTGGGGACAGGGGAGCCATTCAGATGGTAGAGTGCTTGCCTCCAATTCATGGAGCCCTGGCTCAATCTGTAGCAGCTCATAACAGCAAGTGCAGTAGCCCACAACTACAATTTAGAGATGTAGGTGGGGGATAAGAAGTTCAACATTAGCCGGGCATGGTGGCACACACCTTTAATTCCAGTACTTGGGAGGCAGAAGCAGGCAGATTTCTGAGTTCGAGGCCACCCTGGTCTACATAGTGAGTCCAAGGCTATACGGAGAAACCCTGTCTCGAAAAACCAAAAAAAAAAAAAAAAAGCTCAACATTATTCTTAGGTACATGACAAGTTCTACATCAAACTTTGGTACAAGAATCAAATTAGCTAAACAGCTCACCAGTGATGTCAGGAAAACTAATATAGAGTTGTTTTGTTTTGCTTTTGATAAAGTCAATAGTAAGCTCATCTAAAATGGGTGGCAGCTTTTGCATACAAATTAGCACATATTTCTTTCTATAGCTTATTTAGATTTATTACTGTTGACGATGCGATAAACATCAAACAGAAATTTAAGAATATTATTTCACTGTATATTACAGTAACAAGTATCAGCTTAAAAACAAGCAAATGCACATCCATTCTATAAACCATTCTGAGACTAAGGCAGATGAGATGGTGGGACAACATGCCTTCAACAGTGCCTCCACTCTGCTACTAGTGGTTTTAAAAGAAAATAGCAGTGCAAACAGAAACCTGAGTTTCTCTACTGAAATTACAGAAGTATAACTATAATGTGCGGCCAGGGACCAGGAAGACATATGGAGCTTTTGCTTAAGAGTTAAGAAGTCACTGGATTTGGACATGAAGAAACAGGCTATCAAATCCCAACAAAGCCAGACCTTGAATTCTAGCACAAGGACATTGTTGCTGAAAACAAACTAAAGGAGCATTTTCTCATATCAACTGGAATCATTTCTCTTGTAAACTCCTCTAATTTCCTTTGTAAGACAAAAACTCAAGATCAGAAATGTAAGCCACAGTAAAGGCAGTAAAATGAACCACAGTTTCTTTTAGAAGTTTAGTAAGCAATTCATAATGATGGTTTTGATCCCAAATAATTGTCTGCATGCAAAGCCATTCTTCAAAGTGCTCTGATCTTAGCATCTTTGGTTTCAGTCTACTGAAAGAATTGAAATGTCAACTTTACAAATTCATCCCTCTCTTATGTACAGGGGGTGGGAAGTGGAGGACTTAAAGAGTTCAGTATGAAATGTCAGCTGTGGGCTCTGGAGAACCAAGCTTATGAGCTTGTTAACCTTGTCCTCTGAGGTTAAGCTGAGGTGTCACAAAGGAGGAGGGTGATCTTCACACAGGTCACAATTATGTAGCTGTGTGCAGGCCCAAATGCTGCACAACATCTGCCATAGAATCACATTATGTTCTCTTTTCAATTTATTTTAAATATCACGAATGTTACCTAAATGAACAATTATGGTTGTGGTGGCCCACACCTGTAATCTCTGCTTTTGGTAGGTCGAGACGAGACTGGCATGAGTTCTGGGGTACAGATCAACTTCCACGCCAGTCTGGGGTACAGGGCAACACCTCGAACAAACACCTCAATGTCTCAAACATATCGCTCACAACTAACTCTCTAGAGCTGGGCCACATGAATTGTACAGCCTTTAAGCTAAGAATTCCTCCAGACTTCGGGTCAGTGTACTTGTAAGAGCCAGCGCCCAGGGGCATAACTGAAGTAACTTCACTGTATGCCCCTCCAGCACGCCTTCCCCAAACTACCTCCATTTGACCTACGCGGCAGTGGGAGGCTGCCGCCTCGGACTTCCAGCCCTGTGAGGAGCAGTTGTGGAAAGTGCTGCACTCAGAACAAAGGTGACTAACACGAAGTTCGTCACTTAAACTACGAATGTGTACAACCACCAAAGTCGGCGTGAACATTTAACCGGCACTCGGGCTGAGTCACAGCGCCGGGATCCTGCAGCGAGATGGGACACCACAAGCTGTCAAACGCAGTGACAGCAGCGTCTGCGAGCCCTCGTCGCCCAGCCCGCCCCGCCTCGGGCCCGAGTGTCGGCGGCCCCGCCCGCCTGCGGCCCTCAGGCTCGAGGGCCCCGGCTGCACCTCAGGATGTTGTCGGCGTAGGTGAGCAGCAGCTTGGAGGCCTCCAGAAAGGTCTCCGGGGTGTTCTGGCATAGCTCGGCCACGGCCGGGGACGCAGAGCTCGACGAGCTGCCCAGGGTGGCCGACGCCATGGCTGCGCCGCGGCCTTCGCCACCTCGCGCACCGCGGCCCGCACTGAGCAGGCGCTGAGGAGCGCCTAGGCCGCCGCAGAGGCCTGAGGCCAGAGGGCGGGGCGAGACGCCGGGGGCGGGGCTAGAGGCGGGGTAGGGCGGGGCGAGCCGCCGAGAGGCCGGTTGTGAACGTTGGCGCCCAGGGGGCCAGCCAGTGGAGGAGAGGGCTGTGGTGGCTGCTTGTGTGGGTAGGGGCCCACAGATAATTATACAGCCTTCTCTTTATGGCAGGTAAATGTCTTTTGTGGAAGAAAAGACTCCAGAAGAAAGAGCAAGTTTTTGTTTTGCCTTTTTCGTTTGTTTTTTTTTTTTGGGGGGGGGGGAGGGGGAGGACGAGGAGTTACGGGGAAGGCGGAGCGATCATGGTCTGTGGCCTAGGCCAAGGCTCACACTCTTGAATTTGCTTTAGTCCTGCCCTTTGATTACTGGTGTCCGGCTTCAAAAACAAAGCATAGCTCAGAACTGCCTGCTGGGTTTCTGATTCGTGTATTTTCCGAATTCTACTGATGAACAACACCTCAGTCGTTGATCACAAGGTATGATTGTGCTGTAAGGAACATTTTTAAGCAGCATATTGTACCCTATTGATGGGTTGGGGACTCAGTTTATCCTGTGGACACCCACATAAAACCCATATACAATAATAGAATAAAATGAGGAACAAACAAGAGAATAAAGTTTATATACACGTTGTATCTTTCCACTCGTACTGGCATATTGCTTACCAGTATCCTTAATTTATCTTAGAAAGTGAATCACTAACCTCTTTAGTCCTGCCTATGCCTCACCGTCACACACCTGGCTCCAGAGGTGAGCTACGTACTCAGCCCTCATTACTTCTTCAAGACAGGGTTTCTCTGCATAGCTCTGGCTAAACTGGAACTCAAGCTGTAGATCAGGCTGGCCTTGAACTTAGATCCAACTGACCACTGACTCCTGAGTACGGGGATTAAAGGCTTGTCCACCACTACCTGGCTTTATTATTAGCTTTTAATGATGAAATGCCACAAAGGGTGTACTTGACCTAGATTTGTAGTCAGACCTGGAGTTTTCCATGCTCCACTCTCCTTAAATAGCTGGAGTTACATGTATGAACCACTGGTACATAGCAGGTATTCTTGGCTTTGTGTTTTAAAGATATTTACTTATGTGGCCTCCTTTGACACTTTATTATCTGTTGCTTTTTAATGTTTCTGGGCAATTTCTTCTGAGAATTTTCTAGAACTTCTGAATATTCATCTGTCAAATATACCTAAATCTTTAGCATTTAGGTTTATAGACCAACTTCAAGAATATTGTTTTCAGCTAGGCATGTTGGCAAGTCCCAAAACCTGGAAGGTAGAGGCAGGAGAATCAAAAGTTCAAGGTTAATCTTGGTTTCATAGTAAGGTTGAGGCCAAGCTGGGCTACACCAGACCCTGTCAACATACACAATATACACACACATATACACACACAACTCTACCACTACCACCACCACCAAAGACATGAAAGCAGGAGGGACATGAGGGAAAAGGGGGATAAAGGGGAGGGCAAAAGTGATGGAAGAGAGATAATGGATGGACTGTGGCCAAAGAACATTGTCTACCTATGAGACTGTGAAAGAATAATTCTTAAAAAGAGAATATTATGTTCTCTCTTTAAGAATGAACCTGAGTATGTTATTAGCTGTTGTTTAATTTTTCAGTGGCTAACTACCAGCAATTTTTTTCTGGCTCATAACAAAGTAATAATTAGTTTTATGGCCCAACTTCAAGTGCTACGTTCCCAGCTATTTGCTGTGACTGTTGACTGACCCTTGGAATCCCAGTATGTAAGAGGTACAGGCAGGCCAGGTGCTGCAGCCTCGCTGGAACAAGTACACTGGAGGCAGTGTGCTTCTGAGATTATATGCTCCTGCCCTATTCAGGTCACTCCCTCTGCTTGTGCTTGTGGTAAAGGGTTTGAGTGTTCAGTTTCCTGCTCTGGCCGCCATGCCTCCTGCTGTGCTGTTCTGCCGTCACTACTCTAACCTTTGGAACCATAAGCCAAAGTAAATGTTTTTATAAGTTGCCTTGGTTGCCTTGTGTTTTATCACAGCAGTAGAAAATTAGGATAAGCGTGGTTTCAGACATTTTTTGAAAACCGGTGCTGAGCTTGGAAGTGAATTTATCATATTGAGTTATGGAAGTCATTATTCCTGCAATTCTAGTACCAGCTGCTATTCCCAAAGGGACCAATAGTGGCTGGACCTGAACTGCCCTCTTATGTTGGACAGCTATCATATCTACAATTGGAATTCAGGGTCATTTCCCTGAATTATTCCTAGTTCAGGGAAAAGGAATACCAATGTGCAAACTCCTGACCAACAGAAACTAGTACTAAGAGAGTGGGATATTGCTGTGATAAACTTGACCATGTGGTTTTTTTTTTGGGAGGCGATATATTACGGAAGGATTTTTGGAAGACTTGGGGTAGAAATTGTACTGTTTGTAGAGAAAAGGAGATCTAGGGAGCTTAATATTACAGCCAAGGCATGTGCTGAAGAGAGGAAGTTTCACACAGTTGAGAAGTTTGCTCTGTACTGGAACAAAGGAAAAGGGTACTCTCTAGCCAAGACCACACCCAGCAAAACTTCCAGCTTGTACAATAGCCTAAAGCATTTTCTGATCTCAGAAAGTAATAAAAATAAATAAAAACAAATAAAAAGTATTGCTGCTAATCTGATTCAAGTGACCCCATCCCTGGCTGGCAGCCACACTTGGCTGTGTTGTTCCCACCGTGCCAGCTTTAGACTTGAAGGATACAAGAATGAGGGGGTCACAGATCCTACCTCTGTGGCTTCTGAGAGTCTCCGAGACCAGGCAACATGTGGTAGGGAATTCTCTGCATGAAGATACTAAGAGATTAAGAGTGGTGACAGACCGTTGTGTGGAGCCGTGAAAGGGAAGCTTGGGTTCCAGTGGAGACCACAAGATATTGCAGATATCAATGCTGTGAGAAATCTGCCAAGGAGGATTGAATAGGGAGAGTAGGTCTAGCCCAAGAGAGAGATGCAGGCTACCAGCAGGAAAGCTGGAGGGGTGGAACCCTTAACAGAAGACATGGAGCTACAGGATCTGCTGCTTTGTCCTGCTAGGTTCTGGTCATGGTTTGGTTCAGTATGTTCTTATGCCCCACTTGGGTCTTTTGGGATGGTAATCTGTGTCATAGTTTGGAAATATGTGATATGCCTTTTGGTTTTACAGAAGGTTGAATTCTGAGATGCTTTGCATCTTAGAAGAGACTTCGGGCTTTTAAACAGTGTTAAGACTGTGAAAGACTACAGGGACTTTTGAAGTTTCACTGGATGCCTTTTGCATTATATGAGCAGGAGTCTGAAGACCAGGGAGTGGAGTGTGGTGGTTTGAATGAAAATGTCCCCACAGGCTCTAGTATTTGAACCTATGGTTTCTAGCCAGTGGTCCAGTTTGGGGACATTTAGGTGGTACAGACTTGTTGGAAGAAATATGTCACAGAAAGTAGTAGAGAAAACAACTTTGCGCTCTTGGCTTCATGCTTGTGGTAAAAGATGTGAGCGTTCTGTTTCTTCCTCTAGCCACCATGCTTGCTGTTTGCTGACATGTTGTCCCCACAATTGTCTGGAAATATCCCTTTGCCTCTGAGTCATTTCTCCCACACCTCATTTTTATTTTTAAGTGTGTGTATGTGTATGCATGTGCATGTGTGTGTGTGTGTGTGTGTGTGTTTGTGTAGCACATGTATACACATGCCCTTGCCTTGGCATTTGTAGATCAGAGGACAATTTCTGGGAGTTGGCTTTTTCCTTCCACTGTTAAGAGTTCTGGAAATGGTTGCAAGCCTATCCATTAATGGCTGAGCCATAATGATGCACACTTTTAATCCCAGCCCTTGGAGGCAGGGGCAGATCTCTGTGAGACTGAGGCCAGCCTGGTCTACAGAGTGAGTTCCAGGACAGCCAGGGCTACACAGTAAAACCCCATCTTGAAAAAACAAAACCAAATAAAACAACGATAACAATAACAACAACAAAAAAAAACCCAAACCAAGCAAAACACAAACACACACACACACACACACACACACACACACACACACACACACACGGCGGGGGTTGGGGGAAGAAAGGTAGAAATAGAATTCAGGTTATCAAGCTATAAAGCTTAGTGGCAGGTACCTTTATCTACTAATTCCAGCTTCTCAAATTTGGTACTGGCCCCATGGGCCTGGTGTTTGTCTGCATTGTACTCTTGTCTGTTGAAATGCCTGCTTTCCCCCCAGTTACTACACATGTATTCACTCAGTTCCCAGACTGAAGTCGAGGTCCACTTCTTTGAAGCATTTTGTGACTTAATGAGGTAGCACTGACTTCAGTCTCCTTTATGTTAGAATACTATTACAAACATAAGTTTAATTTGTTGGATAGGAAGTTTAATTGAGAACTGTATTTGGAAATAAAGCTTTGAACCAGAGAAATTCTAAGAGGAGTCTATGATGAGCAGAATCAAGTTGAAGATTTGTGTTCATGAATACACTGTGATATTTTAGCAAACAATATGGTACTAATTCACATACAGCTGTTATTATGATTTTAAAAACTTCTTACCCCTCTCCAGATGGAAGTAAAAGTACCACAGAGAGAAATAGAAATATAAACTACAGTCTTGTTATACCACTTTTTTATGTGTGCATTGTTTTATGTGTGTGAATTCTTTCCCTGGGAAAATGTAAACAAACACCCAGCCTCTTTATAAATCAACAACAATAAATCAAAGCAAAAGTCCCCAAGTCCATCTTAAGAGTACCTCTAAGTTTATTCAGCTTACCTTCAGAGCATGGGTGAAGAGTTGCTTACAGGAGTGTGGGATAGCCCAAGGCCCCTGCACCACCAGAAAGTTTCCGTGCAGCATGGATGATGGCATGGCTTCTCCATGGCTGCATAGACAGAGTTCCCCTTTCAGCTAACCTTCGGCAGCCTACATACCCCAGCGACTTTTGAGATCCGAGGCTTCCTGCAGTCGAAACAGTATTACATACAAATTGCCAAAAGGTACAGGAGGAAATAACACCATTTTCACTGCAGGGAGATCATACTAAGCAAGTGGTGAGCCACTGCATCAAGAACAAGTTGGCTCTTCTTAAACGTTTTAGACAGAGTAGACTTCCAAATAAATCATATCCAGAACTAATGAGGAAATAGCTAAACCTACCTCAGATTCTTCTCTACAGTTGGAAAGCTAGCATGCGTGGCAACAGTGGCCTCGAGAGGTATCACCCACAAGAAAACACACAGAATATCCTCTGCCTGTGTTGCTGCTTATCCTACTTACCCATTACAGATTTATCTCTGAGCGAGTAAGGTAAACTTCTCGTAAGCTCAGAAATTTCCATTTCAGATATTGGGCATATTGTGTTCACTTCCTGTCATGAGTGAGCCATTAAATGTTTTATTTTTACAGAAGTAGTTGTTTACATCATTTTCTACGATGAGTAAGGGTAAGGAAAAATGGAGGTGGAGAGGACACTTTAACCACTGCAGATCACTACAGACTTTAGGTTTGGTTTTATTTTAAAGACAAAATCTTCAGGTTGGTAACCCAGGCTGGCTTTACACTCGATACACAGCTGAGGACAGAGCTGCTGATCCTCTGCCCCCGAAATGCTGAAATTGCAGATAGTACCATTATCCGATTTCTTTGCAAACCTTTAAAATTGAACGCTCTATTCTGCTTTGTACTAAAGTCTCCCAACAAATTCTCAGTCTTTGCACATTTCGAAATATTCATCCGTAGTATTGTTTTGTCTGCGTGACATTTAGATGTTTCCCCAAACGACCTCGGTTTCTTGGCTGAGTGACATTCTGAAGAGTTCTATGAATATTTCTACAGAGATACCAGGGAGGCCTGACTTCAAGGCTACAGCTATAGGTCCTCCCAGGAATGTCCTGGGGGAATGACAGCCTCCCTTTTCTGGCAACACCGGAATATCTAGGCATTATCGCTGTTTACTAAGGTTGATCAAAACAAGCAATCAAAACAGGCTCTGGAGCTAGAGCAGCGGACTCAGAACACCAGGACTCAGCGGAAGTCCTGCCCGGAGCATCTGACCTCTGACACCACCTGGCGCCCGTCTTCAGGCGGAAACGCTGCGCTGCGGAAGAGTGCGCATGCGCACCCGGCGGGCGCCCGCAAAAGCTTTTTCAGGTAGTGGATGCAGTACGCACGGGGTTTCAGGGTAGGGGTGGAGGGCATGGCGTGGCTCTGAAGCCTTGAGAGCTGCTAACGCTGAGCTCGGGAAGTAACACCCGGCCTTCCGAACTCGGCGGTGCTGGGCTGTGGAGGGACCTCCGGAAAGGCTTGCTACCCTACACGGAAGTAGATAAAGTGCAGTTCACAGAATGGGCCCGAGGCGGCCTCCTGTGCATTGATCTTAGAAATGCCACATGGACTCACTCCACACTGTACAATAATCTTCGGTGAGCCTGAAGAAGGATGCCCTATGTAGGGAGGGAAGACGTTGTAAAACTCAGCTAGCTATCAGTTGACAGTCTGGAGGACCTCATAGATTACAAAAAAGTGAGGGTTGCTTTTCTCCGTGACTTTTAGCACGTGACCACAACCACACCTTGGGTGCGTGTAAGATCCTTCTGTTATTTAAATGACACTTGCTGTCTCTTGTGGTCTGTTGCAGGAATGTGTTTCTGATCTTGTGAATTTCAACCATGTTGTCAAAGTTCTTGCAACATTTTCTAAAAGCCACAAGCTCCCATCCATATCCAGCGTCATATTCTTGGTTAATAAGCAAACACAGGTTTTATGGAACTGTGCCAGCAGCCGTGTTGCGCAGGCGAGTTGTCATCACAGGCATTGGACTAGTGACACCACTTGGCGTTGGAACTCAACTAGTTTGGGATCGGCTTCTCCGCGGAGAAAGTGGAATTGTTTCTGTAGTTGGTGATGAGTACAAGAATATTCCTTGCAGTGTAGCTGCTTATGTACCGAGAGGATCACATGAAGGTCAGTTTAATGAGCAAAACTTTGTGTCCAAATCAGATGCCAAGTCCATGTCCTCTCCCACCGTCATGGCCGTGGGGGCAGCAGAGTTGGCCCTAAAAGACTCCGGTTGGCATCCGAAACTTGAAGCAGATCAGGAAGCTACTGGCGTTGCCATTGGCATGGGCATGGTTCCTCTTGAAGTTGTTTCTGAAACTGCTTTCATGTTTCAGACCAAAGGTTATAATAAAGTCAGCCCATTCTTTGTCCCTAAGATTCTGATCAATATGGCTGCAGGCCAGGTTAGCATTCGCTACAAACTCAAGGGCCCCAATCACTCAGTGTCCACAGCCTGCACCACGGGTGCACATGCCGTGGGAGACTCCTTTCGGTTTATAGCCCATGGTGACGCAGATGTGATGGTGGCTGGGGGCACAGACTCATGCATTAGTCCGTTATCTCTCGCTGGGTTTTCCAGAGCCCGGGCTCTGAGCACAAACCCAGATCCTAAGCTGGCCTGCCGGCCATTTCATCCAGAGAGAGATGGTTTTGTCATGGGAGAGGGAGCTGCTGTGCTGGTGTTGGAAGAACATGAGCATGCTGTTCAGAGAGGAGCCCGGATCTACGCAGAAGTTTTGGGTTATGGACTCTCAGGTGATGCCGGTCACATAACTGCCCCCAATCCTGAAGGAGAAGGTGCTTTAAGGTAAAGAATGGTCTATTCAAAATATATTTTCCTCTTAAGATAGTGCATTAAGGCACTATTGGAACTTCAAATTAAAAAAAAAATTACCTGGTCTTGGTGTATAGTATATATTCTATTTTAGACTCCAGACTTTATTATTATTATTATTATTATCATCATCATCATCATCATCATCATCATCATTATTTGCTTGAAATGATTGAAAACATTTGAAAATCTTTAAACAAAGTTGAGTCGACTTTAGTTAAAGCCAATAGAGTTGTGTCTTTGCTAGCTTCCTATTCCCCATCTTCTGTTTGGAAATCATGAGTGTGCTTCCTTCCTTGGCCTCCCTCTGAACACTTATCAGACCTCGAGAATAGAGGCAGACCTGCTGGATATGTATAAGTGGATTCTGTTCTTTTCAAAGCAGCATTTCTTGGCCCGGAATCACCCAGGGGTCTTGCTAACATGCTAGTTCTGACTATGGATCTAGATTGATGCTTAAGACTCTACATTTCCAACTAGTTCCAGTCTAAAGACCACACTTTGAAAAAAAGTCCTTGATTATATGATACCATCTAAGCTTAAATTGTATTACGTTTTATCCAATTAAATCAGCCAGAAGTTTAGCAAGCTTTTCTATAAAGGGACAAAAACTAGCTGCTTTTAGCTTTGTGTATCATAGGGTCTCTGCTTTGACACTCAGGATGCGACTCACCCAGTGTTCCTGGAAATCTGATTTTATACAAGCTATTCAGATGAACAATCTCCTGTTATTAAACTTTATCTGATAATCTTCTTCTCTTACCAGATGCATGGCTGCTGCTGTAAGAGATGCAGGCATATCACCTGAGCAGATATCCTATGTCAATGCACATGCCACCTCCACACCATTGGGCGATGCTGCTGAGAACAGAGCCATCAAGAGGCTCTTTAGGGACCACGCTTGTGCCCTTGCCATATCCTCCACAAAGGGAGCCACTGGGCATCTTCTGGGGGCTGCAGGAGCAGTTGAGGCAGCTTTTACTGCACTGGCTTGCTACCATAAGAAACTACCACCAACTTTAAACCTGGATTGTACAGAACCAGAATTTGATCTCAATTATGTTCCACTGGAGGCACAGGAATGGAAAACTGAGGGTCGATGTATTGGACTCACCAATTCCTTTGGGTTTGGTGGTACTAATGCAACTCTTTGTATTGCTGGTATATAAAAATTGGCTTTTAATGGTCATAAATGTATAAATAGTATGTACGTAGCTGTGTCTTATATCAATCCCCGATGACTTTAGCACAATTGGTATTTGTATAGTTCTTTGGTAGGGAACAGGCTGTCCAGTACTTGTGGATATTTTACAGTATCTTGGTGTCTCGTGAGATTTCAGTGGCAACTAGTGACAACCAGAAATGTCTCTGGAGGATAGAATAACCTGCACACAGAACTATTGATTTATGTTTTTCTAATGCACTATTTCATCTATCATGGTCTTTTTCAGATATTTATTTAGAAACTAGCTCCTCTGAGGAAGGCTGTGCTGTTCCATATGTAACTCTAGGGTCCCCACTGTCGTACAGCATATAGACAGGATTACAATACAAGTAGGAGTGTGCATCAGCAGTCAGCATCCTTTGAGGACGGCTGTCATCCAGTGATGACCTACTCAACCCTGACCCATGTAGTGGAAAGTCCTTAGTGGAATTTCCCCAAGCTCCCAAGCTTTCATTTCTCTGAAGGAGGAAGTAAAAGTAGTTTGCCTTTTTCTTGTCTTTTCTTGCCTGTCCTTCCTTCCTTCCTTCCTTCTTTCTTTCCTTCCTTCCTTCTTTCCTTCCTTCATCTTTTTTTTTCCCTTTTTTGAGACAGGATTACTCAAATAGCCCTAGCTGTCTCAGAATTCACTCTATAGACCCTGGCTGACCTTGAACTCTATAGAGATCTGCCTACCACTGCCTCTCAAGTGCTGCAATTAAAGGTGTACACCACCATAGCCTGGCTGGTTTGGCTTTTCTCATTCTGGATATATTTGTGCTGTGGTGAATGGACATAAAGATCTTTTGAGAAACTCTTGTTAAGTTAGGCCACGCCCTCTCAGTCCACTTCTAATTTTGTGACTGTGACAGTGTTCTCGAAACTTCTTACTACCAGAGTAGCAAGTTCTTCAGAGGTGACAGCCAGCCAGGAACACATTTGGTAGGCAGGGCTTTTTATCTCTTCCGACTAAGTGCTTTCATTGCCATGCAGGTCCACAGTGATATGGAGCCTCAGTCCCCAGCTCAATAACACCTTTAATGGCTTTCTGTCCCTGTAGTTTCATGATTTTTTAAAAAAGATTTATTTATTATATCTAAGTACACTGTAGCTGCCTTCAGACACACCAGAAGAGGGTGCTACGGATGGTTGTGAGCCACCATGTGGTTGCTAGGATTTGAACTCAGGACCTTTGGAAGAGCAGTCACTGCTCTTAAACGCTGAGCCATCTCTCTCCAGCCCGTTTCTTGGTTTTTATTCTGATTCCATGACAAACTGCCTTTTGGCCTCTGCTTTCTTAGTGGCTCACACAGTAAGGAGAGAGAGAGAGAGAATGCCTATATGCCTTTCTGTAGAATGAGGAGCAGTCCCACATTTTACTTAAACTTTTTGTGCTTGTTTTATTTATTTTTTATTTTCTTAAAATAATGTGTATGAGTGTTTTCCCTGAGGTCAGAAAAGGGCATTGGATCCCCTGAAACTGGTGTTATGGATGGCTATGAACTACCCTGTCAGTGCTTAGAACCAAACCCAAGTCTCTGCAAGAGCAACAAGCCTTGTATCTGCTGAGTCATCTCTCCAGCCCTTTGTCCTTGTTTTTAAAAATCTGTATGTGTGTGTTGGAGTGGGACATGTCTGTGGGTGCATGTGCCATAGTGGAGCTCAGAGGACAACTTTGTGGAGTTGGTTTTCTCCTCCAACTTTTCTGTGAGTCCCAGGGATCAAACTCAGATCTTTAGGCTTATATTGCAAGCACTTTACCTGCTGAGCCATTTCAGTGACCAGCTTTTCAATTAAAAATAGAAAGGGGGTTATCTCACATTGTATTACAAGCTGGCCCCAAATTTTCTGTGTAGCTCTGAGTTGCCCCAAACCTGTCATAAAGAACAAACTGCCTGTGAAGTACCAAGTGCAGGCATTATAAGTTTGTAGCACTACACTTGGATTAGTTTTAGCCAGGTGTCTATGCCGATTCTGACTGTGGTTTTTCCTCCTCTAATGCTCAAACTTTGTAAACTGGTATCAGTTTCCAGTAACATAGAGTGCTCAGCTGGGAACTTTCTGGGTACTTTATGTTGTCACCAGTGAAAAAGTGTACATTAAAGGAGACTCAAAGGAAGCTGAATACATGTGTCAACAAATTCAGGTCAAAGGAAAGATGAAAAGAAAGGATGTTCCAGTCTGAGGGGATTCAATGTAGAAAGTTCTAGAAGTTAGAACACTTGCACCAAACAAATCCATTGTACTTTGAGGTGGGAGTTTGAGAGAGAATGTTAGACGATCTACTAGATGTTGGATCATAAAGAAACCTACACGTTTTCAGGAAGTGAGGGTAATAAACTAAGATTTGAGATAGTAAGATGGCTTTGTAATATGTCCATTTCGTGGGGAGGAGGGGGGGCCTGAACTGCTTCCCAGTAGTTAGTTACTTTCCTTTTTGCTTTGGGTTGGTCATAAGAGATTTCTGATAAATGTTATAAAAGTGTTACTGGATGGGCAGTGGTGGCACACACCTTTAATCCCAGTACTTGGGAGGCAGAGGCTGGTGGATTTCTGAGTTCGAGCCAGCCTGGTCTCCAGAGTGAGTTCTGGGACAGCCAGAACTATACAGAGAAACCCTGTCTCAAAAAACTAAAACAAAACAAAACAAAACAAAACAAAAAAGGTGTTAGTGAATCTTGTAGGTGAGCCTGCAACTGCTTTTTCTTTTGAGTTCTGAGTCTGCCTGCAAAGGCATGCGTTTGGCTCCAAGGCACTGAAATGACCCCAGCTAGTTCCTGCCCATGCCATCAAGATAAAAAACAGGAACTTGTCAAATTTTCAGTTCCTTCTTGTGTTTGTGGGTTCTGGTTAGCTATTAGAACTTAACAGTTGCCTTTTGTTCTCTGCATCTGCTCTGGGTTTCAAACCCCAGCACCAGAAGTCACAACTGGTCACAACAGCACTTCAGAAGCTACCAGTCCTCATACTTGTCTAATGCCTGACCCATGTAACAAACACTCACCTCTGTGCTACTGGCTTTGTTTCTCCAACTGAACCTTGACTGATTCATGGGAAGGAGAAAGGATGTTATAGCGGTGCCATTACCAGTTTATTTTAAAAATCTCACTGGCAGTAGAGATTGGGAATAGACCCCAGGAAAGCTTTAGTCACTTAAGGGATTAGAATCAGGAAGGGTGTTGGAACAATATAGATGTGTGTAGCGGTAGTCAAACCATTTTGTGCTCCTGGCCACCTGCCAAAGCTCTCTGGATTTGAGAATGAAAGACACACACACACACACACACACACACACACACACATTAATTTTGATATGTCATGACTAGTTCAAAAGCTGGGCAGTTGTAATCCTTGTATCTGCTAGCAAACACTCCCTGCACTTCTGAGTTAACATCTTTTAAAATCTGTATTTCATCTCTGCTACCCTAAACACAATTGGGGAAGTGGCCTGTGTAGCCATTTTCTCTTGATTCTCACATGTCAGCCAGCCTTTAGGTCTGGTCTTTCTTCTTCCCTGTCCTGGTGATCTCTGCCTTCTTCCTCTTTCCCAGTCCCTAGCCTGCATAAATCTAAAGGTCCCACCTCAGTCTACCTGCCCAGACAATGGCCATTGGCTCTTTATTGATCAATCAAAAACAAATTAGGGACAAGGACCTTCAGCATTTGGATACACAGATTCCCAATTTGGGGGCTGGATTAATTCCCAACAGATAGGTTGACTCATTTGTCTTTTAAAGTATAAAAAAATCAGCTGCTGTTTAAACTAACTCTAAGACATTGATGTACATCCGATTTTAGTTCAGTTCAATATATGCTGATAAGCATGCATGCATATTTGTAAATATTGCTTCAGTCAAAATGAACATTTTTATCACATCTAAAACTGCTTTGTGACCTGTTCCAGAGGGTATCCCAGAGTTCTTTTATACCATACCTACACTACAAGAACAGAAAAGCTCCCTGTCTTTGTTTAAAACTGACCCATACTAAATTAGAAGAGGAAGACATCTCAAGCCCCATAAAGCCTCTAGCCCTTGAGGGGAGATGGGGTTTTCAGGTTCCCAAATCTATCCTTTGCTTTTCTTTTCTGTGTGGTTGCCGTGGATGCAAGCACTCCTTCACCCCTAATAAAAGCCTTTCTTCATCAGCGATTCCGGCAGCTGTGTCTGAGATTCTCCCTTCTGCTTTGCACCGTGCACAAAAAATTTCCTTTTAATTCTTTAACTGGCAGTAAAAAATGAAACCAATCGAAAACCCTAGATGGTAATGTCAGTCACCCTCGGCCATCATCTTGGTGGTCTTCCAGGTGGCGAATCCCAAGATTTCATTCCTGAGCAATGTGAGCCATTGGTGGTTGTCATCTGTTTCACCCATAAGTGTGAGGGCCAGAGTTTAGATTCCCAGTATCCATGTAAACGTCAGGCAACTGTTGCCTGCCTGTAATTTGAGCATGTGGTTACCAAACACTTCAGTTTGAGACTCTGTCTATTCAGTTCTTTCTAAATGTCTGTTGGTCGCAGATGCTAGACCTGTGTGACAGTTCTGAGGCTCTGCCTTGTGTATGTATCATAAGACACTAGAATTCAGATTTGAGGGAATTCCACAAGCTATGCAAGTAGGCCTCATGGATATTGTTAGGTCCATTTCTGCCCCTTTTGTTAGGCAGATACACCTTATGTGTGGTTTGGAATAGCTAGTGACTAAGACTTGTTAATGTAAATCTGCAGCCGTTTGCATCTGTGCTATCTATGCAGGTGCTTCTGGGGAGTGAGTGTACATGTGACCCAGAAGGCTTCTCTTAATATGCTTCCTACATGTCCACTCAGATGCCCCTAATTGAAATATTCCTCTCTTGTTCCAATCCATGCTTCCTAGACTACTAACCAAAAGCCAGGCCTTATTTATATTTTCAGTTTGGGCTACTGCTACCAAAGGGTGTTGGTTAAATGAGAAACATACCTCATAGGCCCATGTATTTGGACGCCTGGTCTCCACTGGTTTGAGCTTTGAAACCTTTAGGAGGGATAGCCTTGCTGGAGGAAGCATGTCACTGGGAGTGTGGGCTGTGAGAGTTTGTAGCTTGCCCTTTTTCCACTTTACTCTCTGTTTTCTATGTGGGATGGAATCTCTCAACCTTCTGCACCAGCTGTTTTGAGGGCCGAGGAAGGAAGGGAGGGAGTAAGTCATGGGTTAGTCGCCCAGGAGTCCCTGTTCTTCTCAGAGTCCATTAACGAACCAAATGCCCAGGAATGAAGTAAGTAAAGACACAGAAGAGATGAAAACACGCAGAAAGTGCCATTAGGAAAGGTAGTGTCTCAGAGCCAGAGGACCTTCAAGTGGACTCCAGGCTGCTCTTTTATAGGACCCAGGTTCTCTCATTTTTTTTTTTTTTTTACCACTACCTTTCTTAACTTCTTCCTCCTCTCTCATTACCTCTCTTCAACCTAGATGGCCCCTTGGTCCAGGAAGATAAAGCCCTGGGAGGAAATATCCCAGCTGCAGAGTCCGGATGTTACCTCTCTTGATTGTTCAGCTGCTTATGGTAGTTTTATCTCTTTCCCTATGACCTCTTCCCTGATTGCCAGTTCTTGTTAAGTCCTCATACATCCACCTGGTGCCACAATTCCGTCAGTGTAGTCTCCCCCTTTGGAACCATAAGTCAAAACAAACTCTTCTTTCTTTGAGTTGCTTCTGGTCATGGTGTTAGTATCAGAACAACAAAAGTAACCCACACAGGAATATTTGCCTTAGGTCAGCCTGTGAAGATGTTTCTAGGGATTATCTTGATTGCCTTAACTGAGGTGGGAAGATCTGCTTACTGCTGAGGGTGACAGTGGGAGCTGTGCCTCTTGTGCCTGCTTCCTCAACTGCTGACGGTCTGATCGAGAGCACATAGTTACAGGAGCACATGCTTCCTGTAACGTTGTTGTCTCCATTTTATGGAGAAAGCATCCAAAGGTCTTTTACATTTTGATATTTTGAGACAGGGTCCATGCCATGTGGCCTAGGCTGGTCTTAATTTCCAAGTTCCAGGCTTACAGACATGCACTTTAGAAACCAGTTTAGGAATCAGAAAGTTCAGTGGACTGGGAGCAGGGCAGGGGCTCAAAGGGACCTTATGGGCGTCAAGGAGCAAACTCTTGACATCAGAAACATAAGACCGTCTTGAAGAGCAAACTTGAGTCTCCCCACCAAGAGTGGCCTTACACTTACAGGGAGGAGCAGAGCTTTCCCAGACCCTCTGTAATGAACTGAATGAAATAACTGACAAAATCCATTGTGTATCACATATAATCACTTAGTTAAAAGCAAACGATGGCTATTTTGTTTTTGCAGATACTGATGGTTATATTAGAATTTGTAAACCATGTTAGCCAAATCCCAGCCCTCACATAAAGAGAGACGTAAATAGAGGAATTTCAAAGTCTCTGGATTTAATAATATATGTTTTTAATTATTTAAAAAGCTACCATAAAACCTTAAAGGAAAGACCTATTATTTACTGATAAAAATATAGGTTTTATACATTCATTTATGTTTATTTGCATTCATATAAAAATAAACCTTAAAAGAGAACTTATCAGAGTGCAGAAGCTGTGTCACCTCTGTGCCCCACCCCTCCTTATCATGCACAACAGAATGAGGATCACAGGTGGAACTCAAATACTCATGCTTTCTACAGCCATTCTATTTTTTCTCTCAATATATTTTAAATGTCTTTTGGTTGAAAGCAAGAAAGGAAAGTTTGGCTAGAAACAGATTCAGATAGAAAAAGAATTGGAAATTTCTAATTACTGATCTAAGCTATCACACTGCTGAAACCATTGTGTCAGATTTGCATTGGATACATGGCCAATGAGTATTGCCTTTATCTCTGTGCTGTTTGGTTCTGCTGTGCCCATCCCCTGTTAACGATAGACTGTGGAGAGTGGCTGACCACAAAGGCTGATTGCTGTTCAAAGTGGCATCCTAAGATGAGAGGAAGACTCAGTAGATCTGGATCTAAGTTCCTAGTCTGAGTCCTAAAGTGAGTTTGATAGTACCTGGACAGCAAGCTAGGCAAAGTGGTACCTGCTGTAATTTCAGCACTGGAGAGGCTGAGCATGGGAGAACGTTGTGAATCTGAAGTATCATGAGTCACTAGAGTGTTCCTGGCCATTCTCGGCTACAGAGTGTGACCCTCCCAAAACAGCTATAATAAAATAATAGTAAATGATAGTGTATTTAGCAGTGGTCTCTAGGCTCTAACAAGGCTGGTTAATGGAACATAGGTAGTTCTTCTAAGGGACGTTTTTATATTTGGGAAATTGGTTGTTAGGCTCACAGAATGTATTTATATTGTATCAATTATCATCATCACTATCATCAATCATCGTTATTCTGTTGTCTTTGGGATTCACTGGGACTTTGTACAGGAGAATGGTTTGCTATAGTACAAAATGCATTATCTAGTCTTCAAGAAAATTGTCCTGAAATAATCAGCATGAACCATTGAAACAGTAACAAAGCAACTTGGAAAATTCTTCCTGAAGAGATGAAGGGTAGGAAGCTCCCTTTCCAGCAGGGATGTGAATGATTCTTTCTACCTGATGTTTTGTTTTTAAATATTTATTCACAGATTATGCTAAGGCCACCAGTATGGGACCGTTTGCATACAGGCCTGGTTTGCGTGCATACTTGAGATGAGCAGGATTTGCATGCTCATGATTTGCACAGCCCATTGCCCTGCATCTCCTTTTTTCTCCTTAAAAAGATTATTTTAGAAATCATCTTTTAGTCTAAAGCAAGAAAGAGGTATTCGATTGAAAATGCATTCAAGGAAGCAATTAGAATATTTTAATAACTAAGGGCTGTTCTTACATTGCCATTCAGAGAGATAAATGTATAACAAGGCATAATGCAGAGATCCTGGAAGGAATCCCAAGACAAGCCAGTACTGATGCTGCATAGTAGGTAGAACAGCATGGGGAGAGAGCAGAGAGAATTCATCAAACATCAGCATCCTACAGTCCTTGCACAATAGTGAGAATGTGCTCTGGAGAACTATGGGGCTCTGTGGAACTGTTAGAGGCAGAACCTAGCTAGAGAAAGTGGTTGACTAAGAGGGCAAGAAGCCTTGAGTATTACAGCCTAGGCTCACTTCCAGATCAAATCTTCCTCAGGTGTGAGTGAGCATTAGTCCCACAGTCAGCAGCTGCACTTGCCACTGTGCCCCCTTGGCCATGGTAGAGTAACATCATCATAGAAATGGCAAAAGCAGTTAATACTGGAATAAATTCCTTTCCAGTCTCTACTATACATCATTTCTGAATTCTTTCACTTTAAAACCATAACGCTGAGTCACTTGCAAGAGCCCATTTTGTATAAATCTCCCCTTGAATTCTTTTTTTTAAAAGATTTATTTATTTATTACATGTAAGTACACTGTAGCTGTCTTCAGACACACAAGAAGAGGGCATCAGATCTCATTATGGATGGTTGTGAGCCAACATGTGGTTTTTGGGATTTGAACTCAGAACCTTCAGAAGAGCAGTTGGTGCTCTTAACCATTGAGCCATCTCTCCACCCCCTTGAATTCTTATAATTATTAAGGGTGGATTCCTCAAAGATAGGTTGGGATAATATATAAAAAGAAATAGCGCCACAAAGTTCCACTCTGTCTCTCTAGCTTCCTCCTCCTCCTCCTCCTCCTCCTCCTCCTCTTTCTTCTTCTTCTTCTTCTTCTTCTTCTTCTT
>JADRCD010237308.1:21345-39132 GCA_019843815.1 Montemys delectorum | reverse complement strand
TTTGTATCTTTGTCACTGTGTAGGACTAGAAGCCTTGAGCTGGTGAGAGTAGAGAGCTACATCCTTAAGCTCCTGGCTACTCCTTCATATTCAATGAGTGCATTTCAAGACGCATCTTTTATTTTATTGTTATTTTTTTTTTTTGTCTCAGATGAACATTCAGAAGCATGGAAGCATGTTGTAGACAACACCAATTATCTTTCCCTTTCTATTTTACTTTGTTCGTTTTTTTCCCAACGCTGGACATTGAGCTTAGGGTCCCACACCTGCTAGGCAAGTGCTCTACCCCAGGACAACATTCCTGCACTCAAGATTCCTTAAAGAGTTAAAATAAGAAATCTTGACTAAATTAAACATAGCAGAGTTCTAGTTTTTCCACATTGTGTATCATTTAGTTCTGGGTAGACTCAAGCAGAGCCTTTTTCCTCTACCATCCTATCCAAAAGCAAATTATTTCCTGACAAAACAAGCAAGTAGTCGTCTTCACACACAGCCTGACTGTGAGAGAAGACGACAGGCAGGCAAAGAAATGTTCAAGGGGATAAGGAATAAAATCAAACTGAGGAAATATGAACAGCAAGAACTCCGCATGGCAGTTTACAAGGTCCCGGTAAGGTACATGTGCTTCAGGTTGGATTTATCTTTCCAGCCTATACCAGATCCTCCAGCATTAGATTGCCTCCCCCCCCAGTTATTTCCTACTTCCGTCTATTGTCCATTTTAGCAGGAACAGTGGTGTCTTCCTGCAGGAAACACATCTAATTAATTTGAGCCCGAGTTTATTATCAGTTTCCTTAAATTGTCTAGTCGTGCCATTACTGAGAACATGTTTAAAAGTCAATATTATTTTGGAGATACAGAGAGATGACAAACAAGGGTAAATAAAGCCAGGTCCTCTAGATTGCTAACTTACGCTGTGCCTAGCCATATGATTCATCCATGAAATGAACCCAGTGCTCGGGAAAAACCTAATTCTCCTTGGCACCGAGACAGGAGGGTAGTTCTCCAGCACGGAGAAGACACTTGGCAATGAAATAAATAATGCTTCTGACCACGTCCTTACAGGAAAGTAGTAAAGGTATTACAGGGTCGATTCTTTGTCACTGTGGCTCATTGCTTTACACCAGGAATGAAAGGAGCCAGCCAGTGGGTGACAATTCTTTTGAACAGCCTTGTTTATTCCAAGATTAACTTGGAGGATACTGACCTGGTGTTTATTTTCAAATGCGCGTTTAATCTCCTCAAGCCATGTCCTCAGTTCTGTCAGATGGGAATGACGGAGCTTCCTCCCTGATGACAGGACAGGGCTGAATAAGGTGAACCCATGGAAACCACCCAGCAGTGCTGGAAGAAGAGATGAGCAGGTGAAGTTGTTCGTTTTTCATTTTCAGGGAGAAATTATAATTGAATGTTTAATCAAAGCTCCAAATAGATCATGTTCACAATAATTTACTTGAGAACATTTTTAAGCAGTTTTGCTAGGCTGCCACCTTGGCATATCACTGCAAAAAAAAAGCCTGGCTTTGTATAATTCCTCTGTGTGTGTGTGTGTGTGTGTGTGTGTGTGTGTGTGTGTGTGTGTGTGGTCTTTCTACTCAACTAGGCAAAGGTAGATGTAAAATTCATACCTGGGAACCTTAGTGAGTTTTCCACTTAAGGTTAACTCTAACCCAGTTAACTGTTGGCATTGGTAATAGAAAACAGACTTCCTCACTGGCTGCCAAAGCTGGGCAATGAAAGCTCAGTACCATCTGGGAACTTGCTAGAAATGCACACCCTTGGTACTACCGTGCATCTTCCCAGCCAGGCGCTTTAGAGTGCAGACTCTGTACTCAGAGTCACTGCAGGTGACTGTTACTTTCTACTGGTTGAAAGCCACTGCCCTGTTCCAACTGAGTAACGATCATCAGCAACTGTCCCTTTTAACAAAACATCCTGTGTTCATGGAGAGAAAGGAGGGAACAGTATCCACCGGGTCATACCATTTTAAATTAAGAAAAAAAAAATAAGATCACTTTATTTGTATCCCTAATGTATCTTAATTTCAACATTAGATTTGGTCAATAGTGTCCTTTCCTAGTCTGCCTTTAATATCAGTTTGGCTTAAGACTGGTTTCAATTTGCAGGATTAAAGAAAACTACAAACCATTCTTTGAAGATCCCCTCCATCACTTGTCAGTCAACAGTGCTCAATTCCTCCCTCTTGCCTGCTGCCCAGTGTACAGAATAAAAATTCAAACAAGAATACTCATGGTTGCCTGGCTGGCTCACTGGGTATATTTAAGACTTTTTCTTTATTTTTAAGAATTTCAGTCATGCGTACAAGAAAATATGATCTTATCTACTCTGACTTTCTTCTTTCAATTTCCCCCATGTTCTTCCAACATATCACCCTTCCAACATAATGACATACGTATATAAATACATACATATGCACATATTAAATATATACATACGTATGTACATATTTATACTTATATACTCTGCTAAGTCTAAGTGATGTCCATATGTGCAAGGATGTGGAAGCATCCGCACAAACAAAGGAAACATGCCAGGGACACCATCTTTAATAATGAATAATTCTCCCATCCTCAGCAGGTATCCATTGCCAATACTGTTTAGGGTTGGGTGGAGCCTGAAAATTATCTACTACATGTAGGCTGGAATTCGGGCTGGCTTGATCATCTATAGGTATCAGAGCCGCTATGAGTTCGTGCTTAAACTAGCCATGCCATATCCAGAGGACAGCATTTCACAGCAATCCTGCCCATTTGTTGGCTCTTATATTCTTTCTGCCTTTCCTTCTGCAATGTTTCCTGAACTCTGGCCATGGAAAGGTTAATAACGATTGCCCAGTTACAACAAATACTCTCTTATTCTTGCCCATCGAGTAGCTGATCGGGTACATTTAAAAAAAGTTGTATATCAATTCATAATCTTATATTTGTGGTTGTGAGCCTAGCCTTTAATGACCGGGCCATCTCTCCAGCCCATTGACTCACGATCTTGTATGAAGTAGTAAGAAGCAGAGAACTGTGGGGACCCATGAAAGTCTTGAGTGCATGTGTACTGTTTGACATGGCAAAAACCATGTCAAGCCCCCCAATGCCTCCAACCCATGGGAGTGGCCTCCCTGGGGCCGGCTCAAATGAAATTGGCAAAGTCTTCCCCTGGTCTGAGTGTAAATGTTGACAGTGTGTGCACACGCTAGCAACCACAGTTTCCTAGTTCGGGATGACTGCCATCTGAGACTATTCCTCTACAGCAGTGGTTCTCAACCTTCCTAATGCTGAGACCCTTTAATACAGTGCCACACGTCATGCTGACCCTCCCCAACCATAAAATCATTTTTTTTTGTTGTTACTTCATAATTGTAATTTTGCTTCTGTTATGAATTGTAGTATAAATATCTGATATGCAGGATATATAATAGGTGATCCCTGTGTGAAGGCCATTTGACTCCCAAAGGGGTTGAGACCAATAAGTTGAGAACCACACAGCTCTACAGAGAGTCTTCTACCTTGCTATACAACTTTCTTCCTGTGCTTTCTGTGATGGATGTGCGGAGGTTCTGTTGTTGGATAGTTGGTACAGCTTCAGCAGAGGGAGCGTAGCCCTCCTGACGTCAGCTTTTCTGGATGCATTTCAGTTCCCTGCAGCCCTCATGGCCTTGAGGTTTCCAGGACCAAGGAGAGTTGGACATGACAGAGAAACCCAACTTCTTTTCAGGTGGGGATCAATGTTCCTTAGTACATTTTAGGACAAACAGATTACTTTTAATTTTAAATTTGCCTCATTTAGTCAAATGTCATATCCATTTCAAGAAGGGAGAGTGAGCGCACTAGCATCTCCTGGCTTGCAGCGGGCTCTTAGGGTTTTCCATTTTGAAAAACTTAGTTTTTACAATATGAAAATTATAGATGGAGTGACATTTAAACCTTTGCTTTTCATAGCATTTCACACTTACACCATTTTAAAAGACAGCTATTAACATTTACAAAAATCTTTCAGAAACCAAATGTTCTAACATGCAGAATTCCAATTATACTGTGTAAGAGGGTTATCAACCATTCTTCTACAAGAATTCTTTGAAGTGTCTGGTATTAAACCAAGAGCTAAAATGTCAGTTGCACATAGACAATAAATTAGGGTTTATAAAATCTTGTAAGATTTATTTAATATTACAATTTTGACCTTTAGGTTGCCTTCACCATAGCTTACTTCTGTCTCCCTCTGTATCACCATCTCTCTCTCTCTCCTACCCTGCTGTCTCTTTCTCATCTTGTGTGCATGCTATTCAAAATTATGTGACCTATTCATACTGCAAGAATACTGCCCATGCCTCCTAGCTCTCTAGATCCCTCACTCCTCCTATTTAGAACAAAACCTTGGTACGCAGTGCCTATTTCTGCATAGAGCACACTAGTGGAGTCGTCAGGAAAATGTTACTCTTTTTTTTTCCTGGAGCAGGAAGTCCTTCCTTTGTGATGGATCTTGAAGACAAACTAGAGGTCATACAGGCACCACTCAGAATTCTTAGCTATTTAGTAAGGAGGATGGAAGATGAGGTAGCTCATACATATAATTGCGATTTTGAATGAGATTGACTAAAACTATAAGCAAAAAAACTTATCAGGCAAAATTTTCATTATTCCTATTGAGGAGAACAAAAATGGAATTTTCCTTAAAGAATGGGCATCAATTAGGGGTGCCATTTCTCCCATATCTTATAGGAGATGCCTGCAAACACAATGTGTTCATTACTAAGGACTTTTCCAAGAAGTGTAGTGAATGTAGAAGAGAGACAGGAGCTATTAGAATGAAGGGGTCAAGAGGCAATCATCTTGTTTTTTTCCAATTGTTGGTAAGTCGGAATTACATTCTGTCTTCCATGTACTAGAAAGTAGCTTAGACCTGAGTAGTTGAGTTTGTAAGAATGCTTTTAATTCAACCAAATTATCTCCTCTCCTCTCTTCTCTCCTCTCCTCTCCTCTCCTCTCCTCTCCTCTCCTCTCCTCTCCTCCCCTTCCCTCCCTTCCCCTCCCCTCCCCTCCCCTCTCCTCTCTCCTCTCCTCTTCTCTTCATTCCTCTCTATTCCTCTTCTCTCTTCCCTACCTCCATCCCTTCTTCGTTCTTTCTTTCCATTAGTGGAGATAGGTTCTCAGAGAGTCCAGGCCTCACACTTTCCATGTAGCCTAGGCTGAGGCTGGTCTTGAACTCCTGACCCTTCTGCCTTTACTTCCTGTGTGCCTTAGTGCCATGGTTACAATATGTGCCACTTTGCTCAGATTTATTTCTTCTTAAAGAGTTGTTTTATTTTTAATTCTGTGCCTATGTCTGTATGTGTTAAGTGGATATGAGTGCTGGTGTCTACAGAGTCCCTGGAACTAGAATTACAGGTAGTTTTGAGCTGTCGGCCATGAGCACTGGAACTAAATTTAAATATTCTGCAGCTGTAGGCCCAGCTTCTAAATTTTTATTTATTTATTTATTTATTTATTTATTTACTACTGTAAATAAATCTTAATAATGTCAGCAAATATTTATATAGACCAGACTTCACTCTAAATGTTTTATGTATCCAGTCCTCAGAAGGACTGAGATTTACAGGTGAGTAACCAAATATGGGAAAGCATATGGAATTTGCTTACAGCCAAACGACAGAGACATAATTTGTAGCCCAGCAGTGCAGCTCTGCAGTCCTTGTACTGCTAATGTTTTCCTTCTGAGAGATGCCCTAGTCAGGAAGATGGAGGGAACTAAGCAAGTCTATTAACTTTGCAAAGTGTTTTTTAAGAAACAAATTGGAAGTTACAAATGACCTCATACTCGAACCTTTATAGCTGTCACTTTGTCACCTGCTTTTGAAGACAGCTATGTGTTGGAGCCAAGAGCAACAAGCCAAACCTAACAATGAAGGATTGCCTCAATAAGTGGTTTTCTTCAACCTACTGCCAAGTCAGAAGCCTGTGTTCAACATGCAGTTAGCTGATACATTCATACCAATTCTCTTTTGTGGCAGATCGGATCCTTTTCTATAATTTTGTCAAACATCACCATTTGTGATGCATGGTGAGAGCACATTTCTGGGTATTAGTTTGTTATCATCTAAGATAGATTGACACGCATAGGACATCAGCCCCAAGGAGGATGGCTTGTGCAGCTTTAGAGTATTGTTATGATTTTGGTACAAATCCATTCCTATTTACCCAAAATGACTGCAGGATGCAAAGACTTCTTATTTTCAGTGGATGAATTTCTTCTTTGAAGCAACATCTCATATAATCAAACTCTAGTAGAACTAAAGAACTGGGTCACGTTCTCGGAGTTCATCACAGGACACTTGGCACACAACCTTACGATGTGCACAACACATGTAGTTGCCCTCCGTCTGTTGTACACACTGAGATCTGCATAGCAGATCTGCTGCCATTATAGCCTCTCATAAGCCTCCACCTGGGTCTCCTATACATTTCACACACTGGTAACAAATACTTTGTGCATGAATAGGGCAGCTTTGTGAAAGCCACCCATTGTACGTTGTCATGGCAGCTGAAGGGGATCAGATATACTACTTTGAGATATGTCTCTTTAAACAAAGATTCTTTTGAACTGAAGATGCTTAGTAAATTGAAGCAAACACAAGGAATTCTTGGCACCGCCCTGGTCTGCATAAAAGCAGGACATAGATTTCCCTTTTATTAAAGAAAGTCTGTATTTGTGCTAGGATTGTTCTCTTGTAAATGGATCCTCCTGTGCTGTGAGGGAAGAGTGACTCAGGAGATAACACATCACTCAAGGGGATGCAATTCTGTATAACAAGGTTTACTAATTTATACATGAATCCTCCCCACCCTCTTACATCTAAGCCTTCACAGAAGCCCAGCCCCCTGCCCTTGTTTTGTCTTCTCTCCACATTTTATTGCTCTATGTTTACTTGGTCTAGGAATCTCCAAGTCTAAGGGCCTCCTTTGGATTTTTCACTATTCCCTCACATTAGCCTCTTCCATGTGCTTGTGAAATCAGCATTTCCCCCGGTGACTCTGTCACTTATCAATTTACTTCACAGTCTGAGTTTTGCTTCTCTGAACTCTCTTTAAGGGTAAATTCCATTGCGTTTTAGAAGCTTACCTCTACAGCCAAGTACCATCATCCATCCTGTGACAGTAGGAATACTGGCTAGCCATTGTATGCTGAAGCTTCTCTTATGAAACCGTTTATAAAGAAACGAAGACGGAACATAGGTATATATCGCATAAATATAAATATTAACAACAGTTATGAGTTAATTCCTTAGTGACTGTAGTGATGTTTCAACTAGCTCGAAGGTTCGAAGGAGATTATTTTCAAAGCTTTGTTTATGTATTAAAAATACTGAAACTAATGAGGAGATGGTGGTCAAACTGGCCTTTTTCACAATGGGAAATAAAGTCAACTGAACTGTTGCTGTACAGGATTTACATGCCAATAGACAGCAATGGCTTTGCAGTGTTATCACTTATCTGGACTGTTCAGAGTTATAAAATAGTGCAAAGACAGTGAGGAATGAGAATCAGATATCCCAGAGAGGTATCTCAGAATGCCTCCTACCCCAGGAGTTACCAGTCTCCTGCCTCCACTCCACTTTACCATATCACTTCCCACCTGTATGGGTGGGAAGCTTCCTCCCAGCAGTGGCTTCCTCCCTAGTATGCCTGCTTCTGGAACCATCTTCCTCCAGTTGGAGCTGCGTGCTGTTACCAGTTTAATCTTCTTTCAGTTCTGAGATTATTACAATCCCTTTAAAAACCACTAATGGCTTCCTGCTGCCTGTCGATAATATTTGAAAAGCTCTAATCTGGTCCACTAGGATTTAGCCACAGATTGTCAGGGTTTCCACTTGCAAATTACAAAACACAAAACAAAACAAATAATGACAACAACAGTAAAACCTCTTGTTGGTTTAAAGGAAAAATGGCTTTGAGAAGATGATATTACATAAAATCGCAGACTTGTCAGGAAAGCAGCAGAAACAGGCCGGGAAACTTGTCCATAGAGGTAGTACTCAAAAACAGGCTACCCAGCTAGTTGGACAAGGACTTCAGTGCTTGCCCCAGATGGCTAGCCCTGAAGCCATCACCATGGCTACTGCCTTGGGCTATAGGCACGGTGCTAGTGTCACATGTATTCAGTTCTGCAACTGATACCTGTACCACACAGTTCAAGGGATGCTCTCTGCCCTGGCTCCTTACATAGGGCTTCTTATTTAAAAAGCAAGGTACTGGATGTTTCAGACCATTGCCCGTACCTACTGCAAGGAATGTTGGGAAAGTGGTCGGCTCCACCTTTAAGGATTTCATCTGATATTTTCATGCATGTATCAATATACTTTGTTTTTATTTGACCCTCACTACCTTCCTTTATCCCTCCCCCATCCCTTGTTGCTGGTACTCCTCCCTCCACTAGCCCACCTTCTCCTTTGGTGACGCTTAAACTCCTTTACTTTCTCTTGTTCCTCTCTCTGATTCAAAAGTGAGAGGAATCTGAGATGTCCTTCCTGGAAAAGGGGAGAGATTAAAGATGCAGGGTAAATGATAAATATTCAGGAGAATCTTCCTAACTTAACATTTTGCTGGTAACAACCTGTTATCCTACATGCATACAAAAAACACTCAAAACTAAAAGAAACAAAGGAAACTAAATAAACAAACAACCCCCCCCCCAACAAACTATCAGTTTTTGTTTAATTTAGTAAACATGTAATGGGCCCTATATGCTAAGCTCTATACTAAGTAATGAGAATAGAGCAAGAATCAGTATTTCCGTGAGATTTTAGTCTGGGTTGGAGACCTATACAGACAATGGACAGTCACAAATCCTGGGCTACCGCAGTGTAAATGTGGCTAGCTTTGGGAATGCCTACACTAACTGGGTGGTGACAGTGACACTGTTCTGATTCTGGGTATATTTCCTATTCTGCTCATCCACAAAACCATGTGGTGTCTGCGTTCTACCCCCACTCTATGTTTTCCACCTTTCTACTAGCATGTTCCCTGCCTACCCTGCTTGTGGAGCTAACTTTAGACTTTGCCTGGATCTTCCTTTGTGACTTTGTGCAAGTCGGGTGTTCTTTTCCTGGAGACCATCTCCACTGGCAAGATCTCTGCTGACTTACTGCTCTGCTGCAGCTCTGATCGGTGACATTCAGCTGCTTCTGCGATCAATCTCATCTTCACTGTGAAGCCTGAGCAACCTGTATGTGACATTGACCCGTCTCTGACCCGTCTCTGGCTGCTAGCCATTGAGTGTGTGTGTTTACTGATCTTCTGCTTGCTTCCCGCATATATTTTGGTAGTTTTATTTAACTGGCTTAGTGTATCAATGGATGATTTTTAGTGATTCCAGTTAAATCTTAGCTATTTTTTTTTCCTGGACACAATTGTGTGTATGCATGAGTGCACATCTATGTACAAGTACAAGACATTTCAAATTCTTTTTTTTTTTTTTTTTTTTTTTTTTTGGTTTTTCGAGACAGGGTTTCTCTATATAGCCCTGGCTGTCCTAGAACTCACTCTGTAGACCAGGCTGGCCTCAAACTCAGAAATCTGCCTGCCTTTGCCTCCCAAGTGCTGAGATTAAAGGCATGCACCACCAGCTGCCCAGCCCACATTTCAAGGTTTTTTTTTGTTGTTGTTTTTTTTGTTTTTGTTTGTTTGTTTTTTGTTTTTGTTTTTTTTTTCTGAGACAGAGTTTCTCTGTGTAGCCCTGGCTGTCCTGGAACTCACTCTGTAGACCAGGCTGGCCTCAAACTCAGAAATTCACCTGCCTCTGCCTCCCAAGTGCTGGGATTAAAGGCATGCACCACCACTGCCCAGCCCACATTTCAAATTCTTAAAGCATGATCGGGTATGCATACTGTCATGGACCAGCAGAGCAGCTAAATGCTGGTCCAGAAATAGATTTTTCTCCTCCTGTCCACTTCTGAACTTTACTACCAATAGGGAAACCACAGCCCATGGATGGACTGTTTGAGCTGTGGCATTGCAGAACTGGTGTTGCATGGCTAGCCTTGTGTCTTTCTCTCCTGTAGCTTGTGGGTCCCCAGAGGCAAGCGTGTCTGATTCATTATGGAAGGACTCAAAATCTCCATCAAACTGTCTCCAACTCAAGAAACAGATGTCGAATACATAAATAATTGAAATAAGTGGTCTTCTTACTAATAAAGCAGTTGGCAGCCTGGGTTTCACAGGACGACTTGACCTACTTAGTATTTTCAAATGGCATGCTCTGTTTCAACAGCTATCTGACTGCCTTCCAAGGGCGGAAGTGGATGGCAGGTGTAGGTTCTGGCCTGTTGGTTTGCTGGCTCTTTGGCTTTTTGGCAGCTGATAGTAAAGAGTGTTGGTACAGAGAAGAGAGACTCAACAGAGCTCATTGAATTCCATGCTTTATTTTTGTGGCTTTTGTGAAACTAGGTTACCCAATAGAAATACAACTCTGACTTCATATTGGTTGCTTCTTGAAACTCTGCTGTCATTGCCTCAATCTACAGGAAGATGTGCCTTCCACTCACTCGCTGCTTAAATACTAAATATTTAATACCTTTCACATATTCATGTTCATAGAGCAAGAATGCTAGTTGTAGTAGAGAATTGATTGATTTGAACATCCTCAGTATCTGTAAGGGAATTAATTCCAAGAACCCATTCTGATACCAGAATCAGAGAATACCTAATGGCCTTGTATAAAATGGTATGTTATTTATATAAGCCTATAAATACCCTCTTTAAACCACCTATAACCACTTAAAACATGATATGCGTATAATTGCTACCTGAATCATTGTTACACAGTATTGTTTGGGGAGTGATGCACAAGAAAGTACCGTCTCTGTTTAGTCCAGATACTTTCCCCTGCCTAATTGTAACCTGAGGTTAGTGGAAGCACAAACCAGACAATAGAAACAGAACCTAGAAAGTGGAGTAGAAGCAATGGAGGTGAAAGTGGAGAGAGTTGACCCCTCCAGCTATGGTGATAGTGACCATCAGGAGACACAGGCTACATATTTGAAGAAATTGATCTTTGCGGTTTCAGAGCTTGCCCTGATGCTCTTAGCTCTCCTTTGCCTAATGCTGTGGTTTGAATGAGAATAGCCCTCCTCCAAGGCAAATGTGTTTGAATACTTGGTCCCCAGTTGGTGGAACTGTTTAGGAAGGATTGGGAAGTGTCACCAAGTCACCTGGGGCCAGCTTTGAGGTTTTAAACAACTGGTATCATTCCCGGTGTGCTCTCTGCCTCCTGCTTATGAATAGAAGTGAGCAACTGCTGCTCCAGCTGTCCTGCTCCGGCTGCTGGCTTTTCATTATTTCTTCCCTGCCAACACGGACTCTAACCTTGGGCACTATAAGCCACATTAAATGCTTTCATTTATAAGTTGCCCTGGTTTGGGTGTTTTATCACAGTAATAGAAAAGCGTCACCTCGAGTGTCAATTTTCTGATCCATTCTGTGTGGAACCTTCTACCTTACACATGTGTCTAAGAGTGCTGTCAGATTGCCTGTTAGAATCTTTTATTAGTTCTTAGTCTTCAACACCAACATTATTTAGGTCATAGGAAGCATTCAATCAACTTTTACTGAATCAGTCAAAGTGAAAAATCACCACAAATTGATGTCCTAATAGAATCAGAAGGTCAAATGTTCCCTCCGTACTGCTTTTAATCCCTTTCCTCAATGACCCTGGATGGTTTTTTTTTTTTCTCCATCACTACACAGGGCATGATTTATTTATTCTGACCCAGAGTCTCACATTGTAGCCCAGGTTGGTCTCAAACTCAGTCTTCCCGTATGAATCCCTCAGGAACGGCACTGCAAGCACACACCAGCATAACCTGCTGCCAATTCCTCCTTTTGCCCAGAAACTCCTTTCCAAAGCAGCTCACTTATTTACATTAGGAAGTGTAACTAACTTTTGGCTTGCTCTCTTCTTCTCTCCTCTTTACACACACGAGCCTGTCTTCCACATGAGATTCTGAGCTCATTCCTTATCTTGGAGAGACACTGTTTCTTGCATTATCCATTCTGCTGTATCCACAGTTTCCAGCCGGCCCACATCCTCTCCAGCTATGGCACCTTCTGTTTCCTCCTGTTGTCACATTCTTTGATGAATGGCTGCATTCTTTTGCCTTATGGTTGTTTGTAACTTTCTAGGCTAGGGACGGTGTCGTTTTTGCCAATGTAGCAGCAAACAGCTTCATGGCTAAACTCAGCAGATATCCTCTTGTGCTTATCTCCACTCCCCTTTCTGACACATTTCAGCCTGTACGGAACTCCTGTTTCTAGTCTTTGATTCTCAGCACCAACGTCTCTCTTACCCTGTCATCATTCTTCCTGTCTCTCCAAATCTCTGCCTTTGTCCTGATTACTTTCTGTCTAACTGCGTACCAGTTGGTGGTATCTTTCGCCTTTAGTCCCTTCTCCTTTCTCCCCATAACATATCCACCCTAGAAAATCAGAGCCTCGCTGGTGAGCTCCGCATCTATGAGCAAAAATGTTGTCTCTGCTTGTAAAGCTCTCAGTTTATTTCCTGACTTTCTTACCCCACTTAGTCAAAAAAATTTTTTTTCTCTCTCTATTAAAGTTCACCCACCAATATGGCAACCCTTAGGTTCCCAGTTCAGCGTACACACTTTTTTTCTGTTCCCCAAGAACATGCTACTCATTGCCTGCAATGCCAACTTCTGTTTACTTATATTCCCCCAAATAGAATGGAAGCTTTCTGCCAGTTCTTGTGCCTCATCCCTGGCAAAGTGCCTCACACACAGGAGGCACTTCAGTGTTTGGGGAAAGAAGGGAAACATCAGACCTCTACTTGAACTAGTCTAGAGATGGACAGTAGGTTCTGTTTATCCAGGTTTTGCGTTGTTGATTTGAGTTTCTGGCCCACTTCCTCCACCCCACTGGGTCCATTCTGCTAGCTAAGGCTGCCCTAGTTCCCAGGAACACCTATACCATGTTTCCAGCTGTTTACCCTGATGCTTCCTCTTCCTGCCATTCATCAAAAACGTGTGCACTTGCCACTATGTACATCTGTGGGACATAAGGTTCTCTTTTCTTGTTCCTGTGCTCTGCTACTCATTCTAGATTCGATCATAACATGAACAACACACTCAGAGATGCCTGCATGCATCTAAAGTGGTCGTTGTAATAGTTAAGACACCAAGATGACCAAACATTCCCCATCACCTTTGTGCATCTCCATGTTGCCAGAGGGCTGGTCACTGAGACCAGAATTTGACAGACACAACAAGGAGCTGCTGTCAGCACTAGGTTATAAAAAACGAGGCAGCTCTCCTCTCTCCCTCTGCCCCCAAACCTCTCCTCAGCTATAGATGACATCACCTGCCACGGAGACCCACATGACAGTGAACTGAGGGTCTTTGACTGATAGCTCCTTGAGTTTAGAAGTAGATCCTCAGCCCCAGACCCCTGCAGACCGTACCTAGAAAATTCTGACTGTAGCCCTATTGGAAAAAAAAAAAAAAAAAAAAAACAGAAAGATCCACAAAAGTGCACCAGGATCGCTGTCCCTCAGAGACTGCCACAAAACGACGATTGTTTGTGTCTGAAGCTGTTAGGCTATGGGTAGGCAGCAAACACTGTTGTCCTGGATGCTCAGGACCCATGTGCTTCTCCACATCTCCTCATATCCTGTTGTATGTCTGAACCTCACAAATCTATCCTCACACAGCACCAGAGGGCACAAACATTAACATCCACCCTTTTCCTCGGGGTGTCTGCCCATCCTAACCACCCTTTCTACCTATGCCCACTAGTCAACATCTTCACTTTCGTAAGGCCTGGCTGGCCACACCTACTAGTTGCAGAGGGCCGTCTTCTCTGAAGAACTCATACAACTATGTTTGCTCTTTTCCTGCAGGTAGCTGCTCTTGTCTGTGACATCTCCATCTGAGTGGTTGTCTTGCTCTGTGAACTGACTTACCTGACATAGAGAACGCATACATGTCTGTTGAATGAGAACATTATTCTTAGACACCGGGATGCAATCTCTTAGCAGGCCGCCTTTAGTCATTTTTCATGTGCACCGTGTCTTTCTCCCTTATGCTGAACATGTGAAGCATGTGGATCTCACCATCCAGGTCTAGTTGTTGGCCTTCTCATCTGCTTCAGGGTCCTGTCTGCAGTGATGAGGCTTTCGAAGATGACCATTGTTTCCTGGACTGTAATGGTTTCCACAGTTCTTTGATTTCCTTGAACACCTCAAAGAAGTAAGAGACCTTGAAATTCCATGTGTCTCATCATTTCTGCAGCCACACCTGGAGAGCAGAGCTTACCCACTGAGCTTTAGACTTGAGTTTTAATTTTTCAAGCTATTTGAAAGTCTAAATAAACGTCCCCACTGCGAGCTTCCCTTTCATCAACTTTCACGACTCCCTTCTTAATATGAAGATGCTAATACTCCAAAATGATTGTATGAATGAACAAACGAATTCACCTTGCTTTTGGTTCCAGCACTGTGTTTGCGGCGAAAGCAACTGCATCCAATTCTTTTTCCACCTCAGTTGTGAAATTAAGGTACACATTTTATTTTATAGTTCTGCAGGGGAATGAGGAAATGGCTGGAGTAAATGGGAAACTGGATCAAGAAAAAGACATTAAAAAAAGACCACATACATGGGAATGGGTGAGCAGATTTCTTTAGTGTTCGAGTCAGGCATTTGGTGCTTAAAGGGCGGTGTATAACAAGCCTATTTTTCAAGAAAAATCTAGTTACCCAGACTTGTAAAGAGGTGACTGTGAAAATCACTTTTGGTACTTTGAAGGAATTAAATTTGAGGTACCAGATGGTGACTGAGACTAGCATGGCTTCGATTAATATGTAGGGGATAAAGCACATTTTATGGCAAAATATTTAAATTCTCCCATTTGTGTGCCATGTCAGTGGACTAATGCTTCAAGCTTTAAAAAAATGAAGAGCTAGAAAGAGAGCAGGAAAAGAAGACAGACTGAGAGGTCATGCTTGCAAAAGACAAACCCGACCAAGGACATCTCAAACACACCTATAATTACAAACCTAAAGACTGCTTAGAACTTAGCAACTAGATTTCAAAACATAACATGTACAGCAAAATGCGCAACAGGTCTGAACATATGTCACCCCAAAATACATGTAATGAGAACATGAATATGTATATGCCATAGACATACACCATTATATATGCTGAAGAGCTACTTATGAGTCAAACCAACAATAATACCAAACAAGGAGAACTCTGAGAGCTCATGGAATGGCATGAGCTCTTCTGCTGGTAGGAAGGCAAAGTGGTACATCCCTTGGAGAAGGCAGTACTTGGAGGCTAGTGTGGTCATTTTCTTCAATGCTAGTGATGGTTGCAGGAGCCAGGGGCCATGTTCTTTGCTATTTAATGAAATAGATTTAAAACTTGGGTTTGATAACAAACCTGCACGCAAGTATTGTAGGAGCTCATAATTGTCAAAACTTGGAAGAACCCAAAAGGCCCTTCAGTATATGCATAAAGATGAAGGTCATACCTTTATATTACAAGATATCTTGGGCATGAAAAGAAGGAAAGTAAACTATAAGGTAGAGTATCAACCTCTCCCAGGCATGAACTTCCTTATTGTTTGTCTGACGCAGGCCACATAGACACCACCAACAAAATGGACTCACCAGGTTGTACTTACATGTTTTTTGTACATATGCATTCATACTGCATATGCCTAACAATAATAATCAAAGAAAAGGAGGCTATCAATTTTAGAGTGGAGGCGCACAGGAGCAGTTCAAAGAACGGTAACTGGGAATGAAGGGACAAGGGAAAGTGATGTAACTATTTCAATTAAAAGCATATTATAAAAGTTTCTGAAAAAAGGAAGGTAGAGGAATGTTAATTACTAATCTAAAAGCTGCACAATGCCCAACTCATACATGGTATGCTGGAGAAGGCAAAACTACTGAGGCAATTTAAAAAAATACTAAAAATCTACCAGTTGTTGTCATAGGCTAGGCTGAGGCATTCTCCATTGATAGAGCACAGAAGATTGTTAGGGGTAGGAAAATACTCTGTATGATAATAAAATAGCTTTTAGACATTAACACACCTATCAAAATTCATCAAAAAAATCTGGGTTAGGAATGTTGGTGTAATCGCAACACTTGGAAGACTGATGCAGGAGGATGTGGTATTTGAAGCTTATCTTGACTATATTACAAGTCTCAGGTCAATGTAAACCTTGTGGACAGACTGCATCTCTAAAGCCCCCAAACCCAAACCTAAATAAAACAGAATATTCAATATCAAGAATGAACCCTGACGAGGCTGTGGATTTCTGGGACGTTAACTTCATCGGTGGTAACACAAGTACTACTTTGGGTGGTTCATTGATACTCAATATTGATTGATTGATTGGTTGGTTGATGCTGATATTTGAGTATAAGGGGTATGTGGCAACCCTATATTTTCTAACTGTACTACAGAAAACAGACCACTCAAGATTAGGCTGGTAAAACATAAAGGAGCTTTCCACCAAGGTTGACCACCTGAGTTCAATCTCTTGGATTCATATGGTGAAAGAAAAGATTTGACTCCTGCAAGTTGTCAGATGGAGGCATAGTGCAAGCTATAGCACACATACACCCCACCCTAATCTCCACAAAATGGATACATAAATGAAAAGAGATTAAGGCAAAATAAGGAAAACTGGTGCTGGGTATATAGGCTAGAGGGATATGTGTCATATATAAGTATATATTTCTCACATGTATATATGTAGACAGAGATTGAGCACTTGGTATTGAATAATCATCAAGGGGCTCATGCCTGGAGAAGACTAATTCTCCCTCTCAATAGACATTAATTGCCCCACCCCATTTATCTCAGACTGAGGGTCCATGAAATTTCCTCTGTCCACTTTGGCATGTCTGCTGGAGTCATCCCTGTTCAAGTCATGTTTACATAACCATATTGTTGAGATTTCATTAGCACAGCTTCCCTGTTCCCTCTAGAAGACACAGTCCTAGTAGCAGTTATCTTGGATCTTTGGCTCTTAAAAATTTTTTCTCTCCCCTTTTCTATGGTTTTCCCCGAGCCTTCGGTGTATTGGTTGTGTTGTGAAGGTATCAATTGTCATTGAATACTCCACTACAAGTTGTTCTTGGCATTTTGGCCAGTTGTGGTTTTCTGTAATTACTCTATTTCAAAAGCTAGCATCTTTGCTGACGTGTGAGAGCTACACTTCCATGTGGATAAACGGATAGGGATTTAGAATGAAGTTGGGAATTACACTCACTAGGGAAAGCAATAGTAGTGAATATTCCTTTAGAGCCCATGACCTTGCCAGCCACTGATAATTAGCTAGGTTTATCATACCAAGCAGAATTCTTTCCTAATTGTCTGTTTACCATACAAGGCATAACTTTCTCCCTGAGTTGTTCTTGTATTAGATAGCTGTTGGCTAATGCCAAGATATACTGTCACCATTGTATCCTGTTGTATATCTGCTGTGCTTGCCGTTGTCATAGTTCAAGGCTTTAAATGGTGGGTAGGATTATTGACTGCTTTTTTCCCTTGGCAGTGATTGGATTTCTTTTGGAATAGATATTTTTCAGGTATGTGTGTGTATTTTATTTGATTATGACTTTTTTTTTAAAGTGTAATTTACCATTTCAATTTGATCCTTCCTCCACTGTTTTTAAGAAAACCCCCATTTATCTATCTATCTATCTATCTATCTATCTATCTATCTATCTATCTATCTATCTATCTAT